>RJWM01000490.1:0-23625 GCA_004363535.1 Dasyprocta punctata | reverse complement strand
ATTGGTCCTCCATTACTGTTTCAAATAATAAAAGGTGCCGCTAACCTCCACTAGCCATTGCAGGAAGCCTCAGCACACCAGTAACAGGCAGTTTGTTTTCTTTTTTGTCCAGCCCAGCTTTGCCCACTCCCATCACCAGCTCCTGCACTGTCCCAAACTCTGCCCCAACTCTACATCCTGATCACCTAGACCGGGGTGGGAAATCTATGGCACACATGCTGCAGCCAGCATTTTGTCATGGAAAGCTTTGAAAGTTCCCCATCACTGTCCTAGACCTTTGTGGTAGTTACTTGCAGTATGGTGTTTTGGTTCCTTCTGTTATATCAGCACACTCTGAATTTTGTCTCCTCTGTAACCTTTTTACCCACTATTTCTAGAATGCCAGGTCATCTGTTTTCAGTTCACCCCAGCCCCATTGCTCAATCCTTTTTATGGATTCATAATTCATAATGAATGTTAATAATTAACATTTGCCCATGAAAATCCCTTTTCACTCTAAGATTTTTTTTAATTATGATAAAGTGTACTGTTTTGCTGACACTGAACCTTTGCTCACAGCAAGGTTATGTTACATTTGCTGTGACTTAGGTTCTTTTGACCTTTGCATCTCCTCGATGCAGTGTACCCAGTAACAACTTAGTTCTCCCACTCTTTGGACATTTCCTGATGCTGCATTTCCTGCCTTTGAATAGCTGCTGTTACATCATTAGCACACATACACTGTAGTAATGCCTCATTTACATACCACATTGCCTCATGTTTTCTCATCAGCCACACCAATTAGAGTCTTACTGTTTAAAGCCAGATGCAATTATGGACACTAAAATATAGGACAATTCTTGGCTATAAGGTAATCCTACAGATTATTGAACAGGCTTAGGTTACTTTTTTAAAGATTATTCCAAAAAGTGAAAGCAGAGCTCTAAAAACTTCTGTGAGACACTCATGTACTTTTATTGAATATCTCAGGCTGAGAAACAACCCTAGTGAATTTCTTACAATATTTTAAAATCTCTTTTAAAGTTTACCCCCCAAAACTTCTGCCTCCTCTTGTCCCAGAGGTCATTCACAGTCATTTCTCGATGAAAGGAGCTTTCAACTGCACCAGTAAATGAACATTTGCTGACTAATTCTGAGAATTATGGTGAGGGTGTTGTAGGGCCAGGAATGATTGGTTGTCAGGCATGAAATGCCAGAGAACTAGGCCTTGCTGTCCGTCAGGCAGAGCCACACGGCCCCTAGACACGGAGATGACTCATGCCTCCCACTCAGTAGCTGGCAGGCTCCGCAGCTTCACCAAGGGACTTGGCCCTTGCTCGCAGCAGGCATCCCTGTCTTCTTATGCCACCGCCTACCGCTGTAAAGCATCGTTCCAGTACAGCAGTGCAGTCTCTGCATGGAGGCCAAGCTACTTCCTGTTTCCAGTGTTTTAAAGTTACATGATTTAGGCAACAGTTTTTAATCATGGCTGCACATCAGAATGGGCTTTCAAAAACCACCCGTGCCTAGAGCACCTCTGATCCAGAGGGTTTGAGAGTCTGAGTCAGGGACCAGGTGACAGTAGTTAAAAAGCTTTGCAAGCAGTTCTAATCTGCACCCTAGAGTGAGAGTCATTGACTTAAATCAAGTCATTCAACCTTTCTAACTTCAGTTTTCCTATACAGTATATGAAATAAGGAGTGCCAGATGATCTCTAAAGAGCCTTTCAGCTTGAAGATTGTAGGCCTTGCATATCTATTGTGTGATACAGAAAGTACTTTTATACAACCTCTTCATGGAGCAATGTCGCATTATTATCCCCGTTAATGGATTTGAAAATAATTGTAGGAAGAAGTTAAGCGAAATGATTAGCCTACAGGTCAATAGGTGCCAGAACCAGAACCAGAACCTGGTCTTCTGATTCTCTACACACTGTTTTGTGCACTTAAAACAATGGCACACAGTAGACCCCCATTACTTTCGTTGGAAGTAGGGGTTACCATGAACTTGAAGAGCACCTAGTGTCATGTGGCCACGTTTATGAAGGTATGCAAAGCCTCAGTCGCATGCACCAAATATGGCCCACTTCTGAAAAACAAATGCCATTATAGTCTATGGCTGTTCCACCCTGAACACACCTGAGCTCATCTAATTTCAGATGCTGAGCAAGGTTGGGTCCTGCTAGTACCTGGATAGGAAGAAAAATCCCTTTCTATGATAAAACTGCCATATGACAACCCTAAGAATCCTGACCTTTGTCAGTGGCAGTTGTTTTGGGAATGCCCAAGAGTAAACTGATGTAGGTGAAAAGTAGGCTGTCATTTTAGGTAGTTACTCAGGGAGCACTAAACCTCTTTTGTAAGCATACATCCCGTCCCAGAAGCCTTTCTGAATTTCTAGCCTGACACATTCATTCCTTTGGATTTGGCAATGACTTTTCTCCATGGTTTCCTTTACAACCACTTTTACAAAGAAATTTCTTCAATGGCCATGATTAGGAATATCAAAGTATAGAAAAGTTAGGGAAGGAATATAGAAAGTGATGAAAATTGTTCACCTAGACAGACAGCTTCATTCACTCAGTTATCTCAAGTGTCTAATACTTAGCTGCATTACAGAAGAGATAAAGGGGATGTTTAGAGATGTGGACCTTCTCAAAGTACAGATACCCAAGAGTGGTGAACCTGACCTATGAACAGTGTGAAGGGCCTTCTCTTGCCTCTGGCCTCATGCAGTATTGGAGAATGGGGAGACTCTTACCGCTGGGATGTAAGATGTACAGTATGGAGATGAACTTCACCTGCTTCCTCATTTACCCAAAGCACTTCTTTGAAGGCAGTAATTGTCCTTTGAAACAGCTTTTTTTTGTTGTTTTTTTTTTTTTTTGGTGCCAGGGCTTGAACTCATGACCTTGCACTTGTAAGGCAGGCACTTGTGCCACTGAGCTAAATCCCCAGCCCCATCTTGTATTTTCAATTCCTAAAGAAATTGTTTGTTTGAGGAGTATTTATTTTCTTAACCAAAACATCTTTCATATTACAATGAATCTGAAAAGAAATCTATAGTTTTCTCATTTGTCTTTTTTTTTCCCCACTGTAAAATTTTTTAAAAATTATCCTTCTTTAGGGCTGGGAGTTTGGCTCAGTGGCTTAAGCGCCTGCCCTGGCAGGTGCAAGGTTGTGAGTTCAATCCCCGGTGCCGCAAAAAAAAAAAAAAAAAAAAAAATTATCCTGCTTTTTTTTGAGATAGTGAAAATTTATACGACTTGCTTCTTAAAACTTGTAGTGCAATTAAAACAGTCATTTGTTCATCTGTGAACAGATTCTCATTAGTCTGTACTAAAAAATATTTTTTCTGAAGACATGTGAAAAAGGGACTGATATTTTTAAATAAAATGAAACTATGAATAGGGAAATTCATTCTTGGATACCTGTTTCATAGTCAAAGGTATATTATATATATTTTTTTTTCTTGAGGCATGTTAGTATGTAATATCTCCCTCACCTTGTTATGGCAACTACTAATGACTTAATATTGGGCTTTATTTCTTCAGATCTTACTAAAATAAAGTTAATTGACTTAATCTCATTTATTTCACGAAGTATGGTCCAGAAGGGCAGCTGGCTGAGTCATGCACCTCACCTATACGTGCTCAGTGTGCTGGTAGGGAGTCAGCACAGCCTGATGTCTGAGGAGTAATGGTCCTTTTGCTATAAGAGTCTTGGGAAAAGCATCAGTGGCCTTAGAACAAAGCACCTCTGTAGCTCTGCCTTTTAGAAAAGCCAGAGCTAAGCCGGGTGTGGTGGCGCACGCCTTTAATCCCATCACTCAGGAGGCTGAGGTAGGAGGAGCATTGTGAGTTCGAGGCTAGTTTGGGCTACAACGTGAGCACAAGGCCAGCCTAAGCTACATAGTGCCACCCTGCCTCAAAAAACCAGGGCCAGGAGTTGGGCTCAGCAGCTTAAGCGTCTATGTGGCAGGTACGAGGCTGTGAGTTCGATCCCCAATGCCGCAAAAAAAAAGAAAAAATGAAAAGCCAGAGCACAGCAAGCTACAGGTCTCATCACCGAAGGCAGCTTACACTCAGCTCCATCTCCCTCATTGATTCCTACTTGGGGATGGTGTCATGACATCAACCGTCCCTCACCAGTTTGGGTTTTGGATGGCAAAGTTGCTGAGAGCATAGGAGACCACGAAGTGCAAGAACCTAACAAACTAGCCAACAGCTTTGCCTCTGTCATAGTAGGCATGTGAGTGAAATTTGGATCCAGTGAGATTTTTAAGAATCAGGATTTGAGTCACGCACAAGTGTAATGATTGTTGGCTCTTGTGCTTCAGCCAAGTAGAACACAGACGCCAATGTGAAATGCAGTTTGCAGTTGACCTAATGCCTGTCTATGAGGTCTGTTCATTAACCTGGACAATAAATCATCCCTTCCTTGTGGAAAATGGATTTTAATTAAGTTGATTTTCTTAAAGCTACATTTTTGTATGTCTAAGTGGTGTGTGTATGGCACTTTATATTACCACCGTTTATTACCCAGCATTAAGTGATTAAACAAAAATTTTTTTTCAGTGCTGGGGATTTAGCCCAAGTGTTTGCACTACACTACATCTTCAGCTCTTTTTTTTTTTAATTTTTATTTTGAGACAGGGTTTTGCTAAGTTGTCCAGGATGGGCTTGAACTGGTGATCTCCCAGCCTTGGTCACCCAAAACGTTAGGATTACAGGCTTTTATCTCCATAGCCAATCAAAATACATTTTTGAAGTATGAGATGTCGGTGCAAACATACTAAGACTCTACTTTAATGAGTGGCTAAGGTGCATTGGGCATTGTCAGGGTGTCACATATGTAAATATGTTCTTTCTCATTGGTTATTTGGAGAGGCATTCAGGGGCATCTCATCTCCTTTTCTTGGCAAGTGAGGAGGGATTGGCACACTGGGAAGACCAGCTAGGGCACATGTCATCTAGGTGTTTTTAGTTGTAGGATTGAACCTAGAGGGTTTCTATGCCTTGTACATCCCCTACACTTTTCTCATGCTGCTCGACTTAACAGGCCATCAGGATATGCTAGACAGTATACCGAATGCTTTTTGTGCATTATCTCTTTTAATACTTAGTACTTGATTAAATGAAGGTTCTTGTTTTACAGACATACAAGCTGACACTTGGAATTGAGGGATTTTGCTTTAGCATTGGGACTTTAGTCTTTTGCTGAATAATGTTGGCTGAAGGTATAAAAATGAACTTGACACATACCATATCCTCAAGAAGTTATGGTTTAATTAAGTGGGATAAATATTGTGGCAGGAATAAGAGCACAGAAATAAGAAGAATTTAAAAAGTGAAACCATCCCTTATTCTGTGAAAGCCTAGAGTATGGCCATTACTTAGGCTTAGCAGTTATAATGAAGACAAGGAAAGGATGTCCAAGTTGATGCCTAATAAAATGTTATTTAGAAAAAAGAGGTGACAGGCTGGATTTGGTCAGTAGTTATAGTTTTGTGTGTAATAATCAGTACTTTACAATGTTTTTCCCACATTGAACCTGCCCCCAGTCTAAGAGTGGAAGAACCCAAAGACCCTTGAGTCCAGATTATTTTTGGCAGTTACTTGCCATCTGCCTCAGCCTTGCCCATTCATGTACAGATAGTTTTAAACTCTGGCCTTTGGAACTGATAATAATATCTGTGTTCACAAGCAAGAATTTCCAAATGGATGTCTAGTCCTAAAACGTTACTAATCTCATCAGGTTTCTGTCTCATTTCTTGAATGCCCTACTTGTGTTAATGTACTATTACTTTTTTGAAGTAATAAAATATTGGATGCTATATTAATAGTTGTTGCACAAGTAAATGTATGAGAAAATTAATGATATACATCAGAAATCAACAAAGTTTTTTGTAAAGGGCCAGAGAGTAAATAATATTTTATATTTCATAGGCAAATAACTTCTCAATTCTGTTTCTGCACAAAAGCATCCAGAAATGCTAAGGAAATGAGTGTCACTTTATTCTAATAAAATGCTATTCATTTATTTATTTATTTATTTATTGTGGCACTGGGGATTGAACTCACAGCCTCGTGCCTGCCTGACAGGTGCTTAAGCCACTGAGCCAAACTCCCAGCCCTAGTTTTTTGAGGCAGGGTTGCACTATGTAGCTCAGGCTGGCCTTGTGCTTGCGTTGTAGCCCAAGCCGTCCTCGCGCTCACAACGTTCTTCCTACCTCAGCCTCCCAAGTGCTGGGATTAAAGGTGTGCGCCACCACACCCAGCCTAATAAAATGTTATTTAGAAAAAGCTATGGTTTTGTGTGTAATAATCAGTGCTTTACAAATTATTATTTTCAGGAGATAGATGCATTTGCCTCTTACAGAGTGTATGATTTTTTGGTTGTGCTTTAAATTATGCGCAGGTAACATATCTTGGAAAGGAGCTTTTAAAGTATGTTTCTGAGGAAGTATCTGTACCTCCAGAACCAGACATGGTACCTCAGCAACATCAGCCTTGTCTTCCAGGTATGTATTGTGTTGTGTTGTGTTGTGTTGTGTTGTGTTGTGTTCTGCAAGCATTTTAATGATTATTGTTCAGCCTACATTATGGAAATTTTTTACTTCTAACTGCAACAAGTTAAGTGTTTATAATATAGAAGGATAATGCAACCAAACATAAAACTTGCTTTAAGTGTGCCTTGCACCTGGGCCAGTGTCCCCCCGCTTAATACATCTGTATTTTTGACCTGCACAAACACAATAATAATTTGATCATCACATTATGAAACAAAAATATATTCCCACCTCAAAGAAATAAAAAGGTTGGCCATGATTGTATGCCAAACCAAAGAGAAAACTCTAAAATAATCTGATAGTGCAAGCATCATTAAAAAAGAAAAAAACTTGAGATGCTTGACTTTCTGTGTGTTAAGAAGGAAGAATTTTGACCAAGTAACTTAAAAACCAGCAATTTGGGGATCAGTGATGGCAACTGTAGAGATGGAGAATGAAATGACAAACTTTACAGAATACACTGCTAGAAATTTACCAGCAAACACTGAAGTCTGAGAAGCTGCTCTTTGGAATAGTCAAACAGGACCACTTGTTCAATCATGTAAGCCCTTATAAAGCAAGCAACACAGTGTTATATACAATAGAACTGCTGACTGGAGTCTTCTAGGTGGGTTGCAGTCCAGACTCCATTTCTTAAAAAAAAATACTCAAATCTACTAAGAAAGCACTAGGTTTGTTTTCCTTTAAAGCAAAATTTACAGTTGTTGTTATTTTTTTAAGGGGAATAAAACAACAATAAAATGAAACAAAACAGTGGTAAGACAGTAGGAAATCCACAATAGTTACTAGATTGTATATTGTTATTCTCTAAATAGTTGCTCAGACTACCAGCTTTAGGTTTGCACAGGCAAACAATACAAGTGTTAGGTTGTTTCTTTATTCCAGTTGGTATCATCTCAACCTGTATTCCTCCGAATCAGTTGGCTACTTATGGGGTGGGGGTGGGGGAGATTCTTCTCTCCCAGTCCATGTTCCAGCTGTCTCACAGGGTGGGGGTGTGGGGGTGGCCTCCTTTCTGGTTCTCCCTGGCCAGAAAGGCCACCGTTGGCACACAGGGCCCCACAATTGTTGTAATTAACAGTTAAAATTAGTTGTTTTAAAGTGAAAAAACTCAGCAACATTTAGTACATTCACAGTGTGTGCAATCACTACTCCTGTGTAATTCCAAAATGCTTTCATCGTCCCAGAATGAAACCCTGCACCCATTTAGCAATTACTCTCTATCCTGTGCTGTCCCCATTCTCTGGAGATCACCAGTCTGCTTCCTGTCTGAATGGGTGTCTCTATTCTGAATGTATTACATCGATGAAACCATACAATTTCTGACCATCAGACTTCTTTGACTTAGTTTAATGTTTTTGGTGTCAGAGCTCAGAAGATCAAAATAATAATAAGAAGGCAGAGGGTAAATAGGCTCAATAGTTTTCAGTTGGGAACAGGGACTCCATTTTTAGCAGTGGGACTCCAGGCCATGTATTATGCCCTGGCTGAAAATGTGTCTACATTTTGTTCATCTTGAAATTGAGAGACTGAGATTAGAAGTGGTGAACTAAAAATCTGACAGAAGCCGGACATGGTGGCTCACACCTTTAATCCCAGCACTCGGGAGGCTGAGGTAGGAGGAGCATTGTGAGTTTGAGGCCAGCTTGGGCTTACGTGAGCACAAGGCTGGCCTGAGCTACATAGTGTGACCCTGCCTCAAAAAACTAGGGCTGGGAGTTTGGCTCAACAGCTTAAGTGCCTGTCTGGCAGGCGTGAGGCTGTGCGTTTGATCCCTGGTGCCACCAAAAAAAAAAAAAAAAAAATCTGACAGAGCCGATTTTAAGGTAGCCTCAATGTTCAGGTTGTAACATGGATACTGCTGCTTTTAACTGGGTTGATACTAAAAAATAGGAACAAATAGCCCATTTATACAGTTTTCAGTTTTGCCAAAAAGAACAGGCCTATAAAGTTGGAATAGAAGAAAGCTTGGTTGCTGAAAAGATTAGAATCAAAAAGAAGCCATGTGCTTACATCAACACAATAAGAGATGCCTTGAAGGCATAGGAGAAATCTAAAAGACTCTACCTCAGGCTTGAGGTTGCCAGGCTGTGCAACTTTCAGTTGAAAAGAGAAGACCCTTCACTTTCTGCTTCCTGGTTACCATGAAATGAGCAGCTTTTCCTCTACTCTGTTTCTCTAGTGTGCTGTTTCTTCACTGAAGCCAGCTGAACATGAATTGAAATGTAAGCAAAACTAAACTGCTGCTTTCAGTTGTAGGTATCAGTTATTGTGTCTCAGCAGATGAAAAAGTGACTAAGACTCTCAGATAATGGAAGAACTTTATTCTGAATTCTTTACAAAAACCAATTTAACTGTTAACTAGTAACTGAAGTGAATATTTTGATGGACTCCAGTGTTAAAATGTGGCATATGAACTCATTAAGGGTATGTGTCATTTGTAATTAAGAATTTTAAACATGCTGGGGATTTAGCTCAGTGGCATAAGTGCTTGTCTGGCAGGCATGAGGTTGTGAGTTCGATCCCTGGTACCAAAAAAAAATTTTTTTTAAACATAAAAGATCTCCCCTTTTTATTTTTGTTTCTGAAGATTTGAACCCAAGGCCTTGTTCATACTGGGCAAGGACTCTACCGCTGAGCCAGAACTCCAGACCTTTTTATTTCTATTTTGAGAAAGGGTCTCACTAAATTGTTTAGGTTGACCTCAAAAACCTACAATCCTACCTCGGCCTTCCAAGTAGCTGGAATGACAGGTGTGTGTCACCATGCCTAGTTTAGCCCTTCAGTACCTACTGTTTTAAGTTCAGAGCCCCTGTTACAGTGGAACGTGAGGAAATTGTTTCTCTTCAAGTTCTTGTTCCTTGAGCCTTTCTAGGTAATGAATTTCATGTAAAAATTGAAAAAACCATAATCTTCTGCAAAAATGGATTAAAACAGAGTTCTGTTGATGAAACTCTGAAGCGTCTATTATCCCAAATGTCCTTTTAAGCTTTAAAATGAAGTAAGTCTGTGGTTGCATTTTCCTTGAAATTTCACAGCTTCCTCCTAAGTCTCTTTCAATGCCTGTGTAACTGTATCATTTAGGGACTTTTCACTGATATTTCAGTACAAACAAACAAAAAATGAGAATTCCCAAATGTCTAATAATTTGTGATTATATATATGAATATATTTTTACACATTTACTTAAAGTGTCCTTTTAGAATAGATCACATTTTACTGTTTACTTGGAATCCAATTTTATGTATTTGTGTTTCCTGTCACCATGGTACCAAGATACTGTGTCATCTTTCTTTTCCCACACGGTCACTCAACACACACTGAGTACATATTTTATGGAGACCTAGCATCATTTGTTCCTTTGAAAATAGAACATGCTTTTCTAGCTTTAGTAAAATGTTATTTGACTTCCTGGTAATCTGTTGTAAATAAATGACTTTAAGACAGTTTTCTTCATCTTGGTACCATTACTGTGCTTCCTTTCTCTGCAAACGTGTATGTAGTAGAACATATTCACAGGTGCTTCTCTTTGATGTGTCTGAGAACAAAACTAAGGAAGATGGGTTCCTGATAACAGATCAGAGGGTGTTTATTTCAGCTCTCAGTTATAACTGTTAGCCCTTTTTCTTCTTGTAATCATAATTTTTTCATTCTGTCGTCATGATTAACATCCTTTGACCTAGTTTATAACATAGAGAATACAGCTACTACTAAGGGAGGAACAAGAAGAAAAATTATCTGCATGTCCCAGGTCCCATGCTAGGTTATTTTACATATATTTTTTAGGAGGGTTTTTTCCTCCTCCTTTTGGTGATGGTGGTCAAACCCAGAGCTTCACACATGCTGGGCAAGCACTGTATCACTCAGATACACACCCAGTCCTTTTTAAAATTTTATTTTGAGACAGAGTCTACTAAATTGCCTAGCCTAGCCTAGCCTCAAACTTTCAATCCTCCAACCTCTCCTGAGTACCTGAGATTACAGGCTTCCGACACCAGACCCAGCAGAAGGAGCTTCATTTTAGTAGCATTTTGAGGTTCCTCCTGCACAACCAAATGCACAAAAACCTGAAGACATTATATATAAAATCTAGTTCTCTGAACCCAATTGAGCTTAATATACCTATTAGATTTTGATAATACCCCCTTAAATGAAAGCCTACATAGTTTTAAATTTATAAATAATTATACTTTGGTTTTATTTCTTGATTATATAGTTTTCAAAGATTGTTTTTGATCTTACCAATACAAATTTATATCAAATTATTAATTTGCTTTTAAATATCAAATCATATAATACTCTGTCATAATATTTGACATCAGGGGGCCAGGGATACAACTCAGGCAGCACAAGTGCCAGCCTGGCAAGTGCGACATCGTTAGTTCAATTCCTGGTACAAAAAATAAATAAATAAAAATAAACTAGTTTTTTTTTTTTTTTTTTTTTTTGACACCAGGGATTGAACTCATAATCTCGCACCTGCCAGACAGATGCTTAAGCCACTGAGCCAAATTCCCGGCCTTAGTTTTGTGAGACAGGGTCGCACTGTGTAGCTCAGGCGAGCCTTGCGCTCACATTGTAGCCCAAACTGGCGTTGAACTCACAACGCTCTGCCTACCTCAGCCTCCCAAGTGCTGGGATTAAAGGCATGCATCACCACACCCGGCTTAGATCTTACATTAAAATAACCATAATAAAATTTTTCACACTGTAACTAGAAAGGATATACATTTTATGATCTACATAAATAATTGTTATCATTTTTATTTGATTGAAATTATATTTCTGATTCAGCATTGTAGTATCATAAAGATACTTGATCTTTGTCCCTGTTTCATGGCACAGAGCTTCTAAAGCCCTTGGACATTTCCAACTGATAAGGGGGATAAAAACATCTTTTTCCTAATGAGAAAATCTTGGCTGGCCCCTGGATAACATCCGAATGGAGAGTGATCACCAGAGAGACCAAACGTTGATTAGAAGGCTTAGCTTTCCGTTCCTCCTTTAGCCTCCAGGGAGGGGAGAAGAGCCAAAATTGAGTTATCATGCTGTATAATGAGACTTCCATAAAAATCACTGGAGGACAGGATTGAGGGAGCTTTAGGGAAGTCATGGGGAGTGGGAATGGGGGCAGGCTCAGAGCAGACAGGGAAGCTCCTCGCAAGGTGCATTTCTTCTATCTGACTGTCCCTGAGGAATAGTATTACAATAAAGTAGTAATACTAAATAAAATACCTTCCTTAATTCTTGAGTCATTCTGCAAGAGTCCTCTCAGTGGGTTGTTTTGGAAACTCCAACTTAAGTTAGACAGAAATGTAGGGGCCAGGGATTTAGCTCAGTGGCATAAGCATCTGCCTGGCAACCACGAGGTCGTGAGATCAATCACTGGTACAAAAAAAAGAAATTAGACAATTCAAGACTTAATAATTGCAATTGGTATCTTTTTTTAAAAGCAAATAAAACCAAATGAATAAATAAATAAATAAATAAAGCCAGTCAAAACAAAACAGTGAAAGTGATACAAGACTTCAAAACAAGATAGTAGGAAATCAACAATGGCTACCACAATGCCTCTTGTTGTCTTCAAAGTAGCTGCCCATACCATCAGACATAATAAAATCAAACAAAGCAGAACAGAATAAACCAAACATCGAAAGCAATACAGGACTTCAAAACAATATAATAGGAAATCAGTGGCTACCATAATATATCTTACTGCTCTTTCTGTAAGTGCCCTGAGGTGACCTGTGAAAATGGTTTGCTACTCTCTTGACCCAGAAAACCCCCAAAAATCATGCAAATCAAGCAGCTCAAATCTTTGTGTTCACTTAAGAACACCAGTGAACTTGTCCAAGCCATCAAGGGTCTGCATATTTGAAAGGCCACCAAGTATCTGAAGGATGTCACATCGAAGAAGCAATGTGTGTGATTCTGGCGTTACAGTGGTGGAGTTGGTAGCAGTGCCCAGGCCAAACGGGGGCTGCACCCATGGTCAGTGGCCCAAAGAGTGCTGAATTTTTGCTGCACATGCTTAAAAGTGCAGAGAGTAATGCTGAACTGCTGGGCTTAGATGTAGATCCTCTGGTCACTGAACACATCCAGGTGAACAAAGCACCCAAGATGCACAGAGTTCGAGGCCAGACCAACCCTTACACGAGCTCCCCCTGCCACACTGAGGGGATCCTGACTGAAAAGGGACAGACAGTTCCTGAGCCAGAGGAGGAAGCTGCACAGAAGAAAAAGATATCCCAGAAGAAACAAAAACTTACGGCTCGGGAATAAATTAAGTGTAAAACAAATGCAAATAAATAAGAGTAATGTTGTTTGCTGTATATATATATATATGTGTTATCTGTGAAATGGCTGCCCATGCCATCAAATATAATAAAATCAAACAAAACAGAATGAAACAAAACAATGAAAATGATGCAGGTCTTTAAAACAAGATGGGACTTAACAATGGTTACCACCTTCAGAAGGAAATTCCCCATAGCTGGTATATTGCATATTGTTATCCTCTAAATAGATGCTCAGACTACTGACTTTAGGCCTGCAAAGTCAATCAAACAATACAAGCATTAAGTTGATTTTTTTCAGTAGCTATCAGCTTGTGTTTCTCCAGATCAGCCAGTTGCTTGGGCAGAGGGGAAACTTGGGCCTCAGCTCTTCTTCTCTCCCCTCCCATGCACCAGTTGGCTCACAGGAAGGGGTTGGCTTCTTATTTCTCCTCCCATCCCATGACTGTCACTGGCTCACAGGAAGGAATTAACTTCTTGGTTCTCCTCCCAGCCCCTGTGGCTGCCCCTGGCTCACTGGAAGGGTTTGACTTCTTGTTTCTCCTCCCAGCCCACAACTGCTTCTGGCTCACAGGAAGGGGTTGGCTTCTCAGTTCTCCTTCTGGCCCGTATGACTGCCACTGGCTCACTGCAACTGGTATCTTATATGAGGGCAGTCATATGAGACTGAGCCCTCAAACTTGTCGAATGTCATACTTACTTCTTGGTAGTATGAACATTGACTGTTATTGCAAATCACTATACAAGCTTTAAAAATATCTAAGATAAGTTAACATGAGAGCAAATATTTAGTTTGGTTTTGGGGGTTCTGGTCTGTGATCCTTTGGCCTCATTGCTTAGGGCATAAGGAAGACAGCATATCATGGTGGGAACGTATGGAAACCAACACTGCTCACCTCATGGCCAGGAGTCAAAAGACAGAGAAAGGGACCAGGGTCCCACAGTCCCCTTTGGGACATATCCCCAGTGACCTAAGGACCTTCCCCTGAGGCTCCGCCTTCAAAGGTTCCTTCAGCTCCCAATATCATTACCCTGGGGCCCAAGCCTTTGGGGAACATTCACAATACAGACAATAGCATGCACCTAGCTGATGTCAGAGAGTTAGACAAGTGGTTGGCGATTTGGGAAAGAATACACACTTTGGATATCAGAATGTTTTGGGTAAAAACAGCCCATTAGAATAAGGATGTGTGTATAAGGATAATCATTTCTTTATAACCAAGGGAAACTGGTTTCCATGCCATTTTCTGAATAAAGTACAAAGTGTTAAGTTTGTAAGAATAAGTACAAGAAGTCAGACTTTGAAAAATTTTAGATTAGAGATGATGTTCATATACAAGAATTAACTGGTTTAAATGTATTTTATAGGTGATGAAACTCTTAAGCTGTAGAGCCACAATGGGTTAAGTGAAAATAATTCATAGATTGACATTTCAGAAGCACAAATCAGTCAAAAGTACAAATCTGATTTTTTTATGTTTGATCTATTAAGTGAAAAAAGTATTAGAGGAAAAAAGCAAAAGTAAAAATGATTTTTATTAGTGCCTGTTTGCAGTGCATAATGATTATGTTCATCACGTGGAGTCAGTGTATGTATAGAGCACACATTAACTCTTCTCTGTCTCATCCCCTTCCCTCCCTTCGCTCCCCACCCATCTCTTGGTTGCCTTCCCACTTGCAAAAGATCTCCCTGTTACCTATTACCTTTTATTTTCTTTTTAAGTTATTTACACTTTGAATTTCTCCATAAGAGAAACCATGTGCTATTTAACCTGCTGTGTCAAATTTTTTTCACTTAACCTTGTTATCTCACAGTGTATCCATTTTCCTACAAATGACTTATTTATCTTTCTTCATAGCTGAATAGTATTCCATTGTGTACAAATACATTTATTTTATTCATTTATGGATGGGCATATGTATCATATCCAAGATGTAATTACTGTGAGTTGTGCTACTATAAACATGGATATGCATGTATCACTTTAATGCAAAGTCTTTAACTTTTTGGGGAAGATACCCAGAGAGGTCATAGCTGAATAGTTTTTTGAAGAAGCTCCCTACAAATTTCCGTAGCAGTTGTACTAGTTTACATTCCCACTAACAATGTAGAAGGTTCCTTTTTCTCCACAGCTTCATCAGCTTTTATTATGATTTGATTTCTTGCTGCTAACCATTCTTTCTGGAGTAAGATAGAATCTTGACTTGCGTTTTCTTGACTTGCATTTTCTTGACTTGCGTTTTCTTGACTTGCGTTTCTCTAATAGCTAAAGATGTTGAAGATTTTTTCATGTATTTATTGGCCATTTGTAATTCTTCTGAGAAATGTGTACTTATTTCAGTTGCCCATTTTATTTGATTGGATCTTTTACTTGGGGGATCTAATTTTTTTGAGTTCTGTATATAGTCTGGATATTGAATATCTGCCTAAGGAGTAGCTGCAAAAAGTTATTCCCATTCTTTAAGTTGTTGTATCGTTCTGCTGGTTGTTTCCTTTGCTGTGCAGAAGCTTTTTAACTTTTTCCTTTTTTCCCATTCTCCCACTCTCCTCCCCTCCCTTCAACCCTGCTTCCCCTCATTTACAAAACTTCGTTTCCATTTTACTCTTTTCTCATTTTTTCTTTTCCCTTCCTTCATTTCTCCCTCCCCCTCCCTAGCCCCCTTCGTTTTCAGCAATTTCTTTCCATTTTACCATATCTCTTGTACAATTTGGTTCTTGTGTGTTCAATTTATTTCACTTAAGAGTATAGTCTCAAGGTCCATCCATTTAACAATAAATGTCTCAAGTTTATCCTTTGTGACAAAGTAGTACTCCATTATATTTTTTTTAAAAACCACATCTTTTTATGCACTCATGGACTAATGGACATTTGGGTTGTTTCGAAAATTTAGCTGTTACAAACTATGCACACATATAATGCTGTGGTGTTATGCTTTCAATTCTTTTGGGAAAATACCAAGAAGGGGAATAGATGGGTCAAGTGGCGTGTCTAGTCTTACTTTTTTGAGGCGTCTCCACACTGATTTCCACAGTGGTTGCAGCAGTCTGCACTCCCACCAGCAGTACAGAAGGTTTCCCTTTTCCTCACAGCCCTGCCAGCATTTGGTTGGTTTTTTTGTAATAGCCATTCTTTCTGGAGTGAGATGGAATCTCAGCATTGTTTTAGTTTGCATTTCTCAAATGACCAGTGATGTTGAACCTTTTTTCATATATTTATTTGCCATTTGTACTTCTTCCTCTGAGAAGTATGTATTCATCTCAGATGCCTATTTTTGGATTGGGTTTTTGAATTTAGGGCATCTGATTTTTTTCAGTTCTTTATATGTTCTAGATATTAGTCCTTTGTCTGAGGGACAATGGGCTAAAATATTTTCCCAATCTGTGGTTTGTCTTTTCAGTCTGTTGGTGATTTCTTTTGCTGCACAAAAGCTTTTTTATTTTCTAGAATGCCCTTTGTTGACTCTTGATGTTATTTTCTCTTACATTCAGGGTCCCCATTCAGGAAGTCCTTGCCTCTGCCTATGCCTTCCAGATTTTTACCTATTTTATCTACAGTTTCAACATTTAGTTCTTTGATTCACTTTGATTTTAGTTTGTTACATAGTGATTCAGTCGTCTTCATATGGGCAACTAGTTTTCCCAGCACCATTTGTTGAAAAGGCTGTTTCCTACAGTGTACGTTTTTGGGCCCTTTGTTAAGGATTAAGTGGCTAAATGTGTCTGGAGTTATTTCTTCATTCTTTATGCTGTTCCATTGATCTACGTGTCTCTCTTTGTGCCCATACTATGTTTTTATCACTGTAGCTTTGTAATATAATCTGAAATTCAGAATTGTGTCGCCTCCTGCTTTGCTTTTGTTGCCCAGGATTGCTTTTAATATTTTGGGTATCTTCTGGTTCCATATGAATTTTATGATTGTTTTTTCTGGTTCTCTGAGGAATGTTTCTGATATTTTAGTTGAGATTACATTAAACCTGTACATAAGCGTGTGACCATTTGACAAGATCATTTCTGTCTATCCAGGAACAGGGAATATTTTCCATTTGCTGATGTCTTCTTTGGTGTCTTTTTCTGGAATACTGTAGTTTTCATTATAGAGGTCTTTAACTTCCTTGGTTAGGTTAATTCCTAAATATTTCATTTTTATTGAAGCTATTATGAATGGTATTACTGTCCTAAATTCTTTTTGAGTGGGTTCATTGTTGGTGTACAGGAACACTACTGGTCTTTGTGTGTTTATTTTATGTCCTCCTACCCTGCTAAATATATTAGTTCTGGGAGTCTTTTCATGGAACTTTTTGGGTCATCTGTGAACAAAATCATGTCATCTGTAAATAACAAGTTTGAATTCTTCCTTTGCTATATGTATCCTTTTAAAAGTTTCATGTACTATATTGAACTGGAGTGGTGATAATAGACATCTTTATCTTGTTCCTGATTTTAGAGAAAAACCTTTCAATTTTTCTCATTTAATATGATGTTGCCATAGGTGTGTCATAAATGGCTTTAATCAGATTGATATAAGGACCTTCTTTACCTGTTTTCTTCAAGATTTTTATCATGAACAGATGTTGAATTTTGTAAAAGGATTTTCTGTGTCTGTTGAGATAATCATGTGATTTTTTATCCTTGCTTCTATTTGTAACTTACTGATTTGTGTATATTGAACCATCCTTGAATCCCAGGAATGACACATGCTTGGTCATGGTATATGATTTTTTAAATGAGTTACTACATTCTGTTTGCCAGTATCTTGTTAAGGATCTTTGCATCTATGTTCATTAAATAAGATTAGCCTTTGCTTTTCTTTTTTTAGTTGTTTCTTTCTCCGGTTTGGGAATCAAGGTAATGCTGTCTTTTAGGAATGACTTTGGCAGTGCTCCATCCCTTTCAATTTCATTAAAGATTTCCAAGCGTATTGGCATTCTCTCTTCCCTGAAGTACTTGTAGAATTCAGTGATGAATCCTTCAGGTCTTGGGCTTTTCTTGGTTGGGAGAATTTTTTTTTTAATTACCGCCTCAATTTTGTTATCTGCTACTGAACTATTCAGGGTTTTTATGTCTTCCTGATTCAGTTTTGGTAACTTTATATGTATCTAGCTATTTTTTCTAGCTTCTCCAATTTATTGGAGTATAAATTTTTAAGTAGTTTTTAATAATCTCTTAGATTTCAGTGGTATCCATTGTGACTTCATAGTTTTTGTTTCCAGTTGCATGGGTATGGGTTGGTTCTTTCTGTCTTCTTCTTTCTTTGGTAAGAATGGCTAAGGGTTTGCATATTTTGTTCATTCAATGTATATTTTGTTATTCAGCTTATTGATCCTTTGTATTATTTTTTTGGTCTCCATTTTATTAATTTCTGCTCCGATCTTTGTATTTTCCCTCCTTGTGCTAGCTTTATATTTGGATTGTTTTTCTTTTTCTAGGACCTCTAATGTGGTGTATCATTAGATTTTTTTCTGATGTGGATATTCATAGTTATAAATTTCCCTCTTAGGGAATCCCTCATTGTGTTCCATAGGTTCTAGTATGTTGGCTGGCATTTTCTGTTGATTCTAGGGGCTAATTTCTTCCTTGATTTTTTTTATGACCCACTGACTATTTAAAAGAGTGTTTAATCTTTATGTGTTGACATAGTTTCTATTGTTTCTTTTTCCATTGATTTCTAGTTTCATTGTTCTGGGCATGGTAACTGTAAGCCTTAGCCTCAGTCCCAAGATCTGACCAGCGCCATTAATTTGAGGAGGGGAGAGTGCATTGTAACAGGCCTAGTACCTAGGTCTGATGTCTAGCCCATCCCCTCTATGTGATGGTGTTTCATGGCCATCTCCCACCTAATCACTGTGGCAAGGTAACTCCAGAAACCCTAAAGTGTTACTGTTTTGTAGATACGCTGTAGCTCAGTCTTTAACAGGTAACCCCTTCCCCAGTGACCTCTCATTAAACACTCAAATATGGCAGGTGCTGAACTGGATTTCTTGTCCAGCTCTAGCCTTGTGTTAGCAGACTGCTCCTCCACCAGGAGCCAGGGCTAGCATTCCAACCTGCTTCACTCTTTTCTCTGTATTATGTTCCATTTCTCCAACGTCTCTGTATTTTCTAGTTTCCCTGTCAGCTTTCTCTCAATTCCTGAAGATCTACATTTTTTGTTCACCATGTTTTTTTGGTGGGGGAGTAGCAGGAATCAAGCTTAGAACCTCACACTTGCCAGGCCGGCACTGTGCCACTGAGCTAAACCCAGGGCCCTGTTCACCACTTTCTTTCCCAAGTGTCTCAATTCCCCATTGCTACCAGGCTATCCTCCACCATTTTTCCTTCCTCAAATAAAAATAATTTTTCACATAAATTAGCATGTCATTTTGAGGTATTAATTTGGGCAACTATATAACATTAATCATTGTATGTGCCCATTCTTTTTCATAGTAATGAATCTTAACAGTAAAGTTTAGGTAGACTTGTAGAACATCTAACATTTTGTAATGTTACTTGAGGAAGATTTATTTTTCCCCATCTCATCTATGAGCCAAATAGTTCCTTAGCCATGTAGTCTATGTTGGAGGCGAGGAGCAGTAAAAAGACTCAAACGACCTCATAAATGGTTATTTTTCTAGTTGTGGTCAATGTGCTACTAGTTAGAGATTTTGTTTACACATCTTAGAGGCTGTTTGCTTTGCTTAGGCAATCTACTGCAAGTAAAAATGAAAATAAAATGGGTAAGGGACTCTAATTAGATAGACTGATTGCCTTCACAGTTCCTGATAGAAAAATTCTTTGTCACAGGGCTACTAGTGTATGTCCGTGGTTATTGTAAAAAATATATATATTATTTGACCTAAGAAGAGATTAAGTGACTTCTCAGCATTCTAATTTTTTTCCTTCCTCATTCACAAAAATTCTTCAGTGATAGAATTTGTTTCTTAATTATTCCCTTGAGGCCCCATAATGAGGAGTTGTCTGGGCTCCTTCAAGCAATGTTTCACATAATCATCTTCACAGGGAGGGCTGTCACTGTTATAGAGAAAAATAAGTAACATATTGTCAGACTGTGTGTGTGTCTTTGTTTCTCCTCTTAGAGTGTTTCACCTGTCACATTATACTGCTGCAGATCCCAATAGCATGATTTTTCTAAAATCTTCTCATGAACCAGTAACAATTATTTAATGGTCTGTATTAGTTGGCTTTCTGTTGCTAGGATAAACTACCTAGATATACACCACGTAGGAGAGGACAGGTTTATTTTGGCTCACAGTTTCGGGGGTTCAGCCCATAGCTGGGTGGCTCTAGGGCAGAAACATCGTGGTAGAGGAGCATAGGGCTAACCTCGTGGCAGCCAGAGGCAGAGCACAGGGAAGAGCAGGAGAGCGAGGAAGGGGCTGGATGTACCCTTCAAAGGTGTGCCCCAGCGCCCTCTTCCTCCTGCTGCTCCCTCCACCCTCTGACCGTCCGGCTAAGGACTCATCAGTGGACCCACTCAGCCCTCTAGGCCACACTCGCGAACACTGCTACATTGGGAATAATTGCCTTCAGCATATGAGTCTTTGAGCTTAAACCATAACACAGAGCCAAAGCAAAATCTCCTACAAAAGACACTGAGTTTAAACATTTTATGTTCAGTATCTGAATCTTACTGCTTCATTCTTTCTTTCATCCTCATTTCCCCAAAATAACTGTCAGAGCCTAAGTGGAAACAAAACTGTAGTGTTGGGGAGCTTTCAGTTTGGAGCAGAGCTCTTCCTGCGTGACCTGCCTACCGTCCTTTTATCTGTTCCCGTCTCTTTTCATAAGCCCAAAGCTTGACAGGAGTGGTAGTATCCTCTTGCAGTAAGAAGATAGACTGGATCGATGGGAAAGTTTCCACTTAAGTTTCTATTACATAGCAGTATACTGAGTATTGTAATGAATTATCAAATCAAGAAAATAAGGTTTCAGTCTTTCCTAATTAGATTCTTGGTCATTCTTATCTCACATACTTGTGAAAGGATTTCAGTGTCAAAAGGTGCACCCAGCCAGGCAGCCGGGCGTGTGGTGGCACATACCTGTAATTCCAGCACTCAGGAGGCTGAGGCAGGAGGATCACTGGGAGTTCACAGCCAGCCTGAGCTACAAAGTGAGTTCAAAGCAAGTCTGAACTGACAATGAAACCCTGTCTCAAAAAGACAGAAAAAAAGGTACTAGGGAAATATGCAGTATTATCAAAGCATAGAAACATTATAACTCCTGGCTAGTTGCCCGGGCAGGAGTGGGGAGGTAGGGAGCCTGTGGGGAAAGTTTGTACCTGCAAGCCACCCCTGGAGCATGTGCAAAGGTTAAATACCAAAAATTCAGCAACTGAAGTCCTGAGACTAGGAGGGGACATCCCATGATACACCGAGGCGTGAACCCCGACTTGGTCTCATGGAAGAGCATCTCTGCAACTGTCTTTGACTATGTTACATGTCTGTTATTTATTCCTCAGAAGACTAATCATAGAACAATAAATTTTCACTTATTCAAAACAGGTATAGCAAACTGTATGTAGTTCATTTTTAAGAAAAAAAGTTAATTTAAAAATATTGCTAGTGCTGGGCATGGTGGCACACACCTGTAATCCCAGTACTTGGGAGGTTGAGGCAGAAAGATTGCCATGAGTTGAAGGCCAGTCAGGGCTACATAGTGAGACCCCATCTAAAAAACACAAACAAAACATCACTAGTATTCATGCTTTTAGATACAAATATGTAGACATAGAGCAAAGGTTTGCTTAACTTCAAAAAAGGAAACTACAAAGGTTCTTAGCTGAAACTTTGCTAAATGTTGTTTGCCTGAAATAATTCAGGCAGTAAGTTTGAAGTTTATGCTATTATATAATAAAATAACCTAGAAATTTTAGTTACTTAGAAGGTCAAACTGGGAACATGAATTTGAAATTAACTTCTGTCTTCTTAAATTTCCTTAAAAGGGATCATTTTGTTTAGCTCATTTTTCTATCTGTGTGTATGTTTTGTTGGTTCCACCCCCTCCCCTAGATATGTAGAGTGTTTTCTTATAGATAGCAAGGAAGAAAACTGGAAGCTACAATTAGCAGTTAACGAAAGGTGCAGGATGCTGGTGAAATCGAAAATACAGGGCCCCACCGGCCGGCAGGAAGTGAGGGGCATGCCGTGGTGGAAGTGTCGGGAGACCTAGGTGGGTGGGGAGGGGAGGAAAGAGAGGGCGATAAAGGAGGTGAGAGACGTTTTGTCCTAAGCTACTGCCTCTTTTTTCTTTCAGTTTGTTCATTATGGAAAGACAGTTGCTCTGTAAAAAAAAATGGTGAGGTTGTCTTTCGTAAACATTTTATTAGTCTGTGTTTGTAGTGCATAATACGTTCATTGTGGGGTACTGGTACATTACATGTCATAGTTCATACTGTGCTTTGTGCTTTGAAGTGCATACACTTACAGCTGCGTTTTCATGAGTTTATCCTGGAAGTGCCACTTCTCATATTAAAGAGCCACTTACAGTTGACTGTGAATTTGAGATTGGGGGAGGGGAGCCCCTGTTACTTTAAAAGAGAAGCCCAGGCTTGGCTTTCAGCTAGAATATCAACTATATGAACTGACCATGGCTAATCTGTTTGGGACATAAATCAAAACCATCACACCCTATGGACTTTAGAATGAAGTCACCCCAGCCTTAAAAAAAGAGGTGTTCAGCCTAACGTGTTTCCCACATGTTACAACCTTAGGGAGGAGAGAACTAGTTTGTAGTGGAAAGTATACTGTGTGTTACTTTTCTCATTGCTGAGACAAAATACCTAACACCCAAAGTTAGAGAAAAGGTTTATTGTAGCTCACAGTTTGTAGAGGTTTCAATCCATGTCAGCTGGCTCCATGGCAAAGGGGCTCGAAGAAGAGAAATTGTTCATGGCGTGGCAGGCAGCAGGCCAAGGACAGCAGTAGCAACAGCAGAAGCAGCCAGCTTCCTTCCTTCTGTCCTTTTCTAGTGCATTCCAGCTCCAAGCCTGCTGATTGGTGCCACTTACACCCAGGGCAGGGCCTCCCATTACCCACACCCAGAACGACACTGGACCACTTTAGTTATCACATGCCCCTCATCCCAGTGTCACACACCTAGACCCAGCCACCTGTGAGCACACGTGGCTTTGGGGGACATCTAGACACCTGTCATAACCTACTGACACTTTGCAGTTTTACAGACAGATGTCACATCTGTGGTATTTTCTTATTTGACAGAGGTGAATGATGTGAAATAGTAAGAGAAACGAGATAAAAGGGCTGGCATTAGCACTACTTTATTGAAAACTCTACTTCCAAAAGTTACTAGATTAATAAATGTCCATATGAAAGTGCTATTTTTCAAACAATTTTTTGTTTTATCATCTTAAATATCCCAACTTTGGGCACTGTGTTTTTAGTGTATAGTTGGGAAGACAGACAAGTTGCCTCCTACTGAGCTACTGTCTACTATTCTGCAGCTTGGTTAGTGATCTCTGTGTAAACAGCAGCAGCAATTTCTTCTTACAAGTAAAGCAAAGCTCATCTTACTGGAAGTGCTGCTGGTCCTTAAGGGCTCTTTTCTCTAAGTGCAGCTTTTAAGGCAAGGCTTACCTTTAGAAAAGATGCTAGTTTGAGGGGTGTGTGTATATGTGTGTGTGTATACAGATACACTTGCTCAAGTTTTCCCCAACTTTCGCTGTTTCCACATATGACTGCAACACAGGCAAGAGATGGAAGGGATCATTTGTGCCTACAAGCAAGAGACTAGCCTGGGCAACATAGAGCACATCCCAAAACAAAA
>RJWM01000489.1:0-213805 GCA_004363535.1 Dasyprocta punctata | reverse complement strand
TTCTACATAGTGTATTTTAAAACTGACAAAGAAGTCAAAGCAAACTGTATTTTTCTGTGTTTTCGCAAGTTAAAGTTTTACTTAATTTGGAATTTTGTAGACTTTAAAACAAATAAAGATGATAAATTAAGTCACATGGCTTGGATTTTATTCAAGTGTAGAAACCCAAGGTAAAGAAAATCCTAGAAACTATTCACAGCTGTTTCAATTTTGTTTTAAGTAGTAGCTGTGTTTTATATAAAGTTTTATATAGGGCAGAATTTTGTGTTTCAAGTTCTTTTTTGGGTGGGTAGCCTTCGTGTGGCCTGTTTTCAAGTTGGGATTTGAAATAGTTCCTGATTGACTCAGAGGGGCACTTCCTGTGTTGGTTGAAATAGAACAGTCCACCTGTCCAACCTAAAGTTGTTGTTGCATTGGAAACTGCTCTAGTAAATCGCCCCAGTTAAATTTTGTTTTATGTAAGGCTTAAGAAGAGCCCTGTCACTGGGTCTCAGGCAGCCTGCATTTCTGCGGTGACAGGCAGGGCTCTCGTGAAGGCCGCGTCAACAGCAAGTGCTGCCGCTATCCTCCCACAGGTGACCTGGGGCCCAGGACCCCCATCTCCTGTTTGTGAGGCTTCCTGAGCAGTGAGGTGCCATCAGGTCACAGTGGTGGGCATAGTGCAGAGGGTTTTGGCAGGTGGCAGGCATCACTTGTGTAACTGAAGACCCATGGTGGCAACCTTCAGGAGGCCTTATGTGATACTAATGCCCAGGATTTTCCCAGTGTTACAATTAACATTACTTTCTGCCAAGAACACCAAGGTCACTAAATTTCCAGCCCTCAGAGTGTCAGGTAATCAAGTGTTACAGTGACATAATGTTTTTTGGGGTTTTTTTGGGGTTTTTTTGTTTTTGTTTTTGTTTTTTTTGCAGCACCGGGGATTGAACTCACAACCTCACACCTGCCAGATAGGTGCTTAAGTCACTGAGCCAAACTCCCGGCCCTGGTTTTTTGAGGCAGGGTCACACTGTGTAGCTCAGGCCGGCCTTGCACTCATGTTGTAGCCCAAGCTGGCCTCAAACTCACAACACTCCTGCTACCTCAGCCTCCCGAGTGCTGGGATTAAAGGCGTGCGCCACCACATACAGCTGTAGTGACATAATTTTACCTTATTTTTTCTTAGAGGTGTTTCAGAGGTGTTCATAAAATTTAGGACGTATGTCCCTCTATGCTGCATTTCTGGCCTGGATGTTTCAGTTGGTGAATTATAAGGGATTTCCCCTCATTTGTATGGCTGTCAAATCTTTAAACTTGTAAAAGTTTCTTGTGACACTTAAGGCCAGGCATGGTGCCACACACCTATAATCTCCAGCATTCAGGGTGCTGATGCAAGAGGATTGCAGTGAGTTCAAGGCCAGCATGCACTACATAGTGAGACCCTGTCTCCAAAAAAAAAAATCTTTAAGGAAAATTTCATATGTTACAATAAGTAGGATTTTGTATCATGCATGGTAGTGCATGCCTGTAATGCCAGCACTCTGCGAAACTGAGGCAGTAAGATTGAAAGTCAAAGCCTAACCTGGACAATTTAGTGAGGCCCTATCTTCAAAAAAAATGGTTGAGGATGTAGCTCAGTACAAAGGCTCTGGGTTCAGACCACCACCATCCCCCAAAAAGTAAATATATATGATTTTGGTTTTAGTTCATTTGATTAAGTCAAAGCCACAAATAGTATTTAGCATGTAGCGATACTAAATGAAGGAAAGAAACTAGAATTCTAACATCATTTGCTTTCATGTTGGAAACAGACTTTGGAAACTGTGTGGCCACAGGCAGCACTCAGTGAGTGGGCGAGGAACAAGCAACCTGGCAGGCATGGCCTCAACCTCTTTGGGGGACAGCGACACCATTGCTGAGTTCTCCAGGTTAACATGGCATCAGTGAAATCCTGGAGCCCTAGTGTAGAGTTGGTGATGAACAGGAAGGGAAGAAATGGAGAAATGTTCTTGATGAGTGAGGCTAGTGAGAGTTTGAGTTTTCTTGCTTTTTTTTTTTTATTTGATGTTAAGTTAAAAATATTGATTCTTTTAGTATTCGTTGAACTTTTATATCACTCAGTTCAGAGGCAAGGTAAGAGATAAGGAAATAAATTTAAAACCAAAGCAAAGTACTCAGCTAATGCTCCAGCGTGAGAGTTAAAATGTCCGTCCCTTTCTTCCAAGCATGTGCAGAACACTCAGTGAATACTTATTGAGTGACACTCAGATAGGGATGACCCTGTGAGCCACAGGGTCTGTGCAGTTACCACCCCCCTTTTACAGAGCAGGATACTGAGGCTCAGAGTGGTGAGCAGTTTGTCTTTCTCAGACACTAACTCCATAAGTATTTGAATCCAGGCACAAACACGTGTGTTCATTTGTCTAGGAGAATTAACTGTTGTCTAAGGGAATCCAGGCAGACTTTCTGAAGAAAGTGGCATTTTAGTGACCCTTGAAGAATGGCTGCAGATTGCGGGGTAGAGGAACTGAAGAACTTGCTGGAGAAGGAAGTAGCAAGATGATGTGTGCAGGGTGGAGGTGGGAGAAGAAAGGATTTCAGGGTGATACCAGTTAGTCTACTTTAACTGGAACAGAAAATGCACAAAAGAAACCAGTGGTTGAGGAGGAAAGAGAGGTGATGGTAGAGGAGAAGAATAGATGGCTAGAAGCAGATTCTAGAGACTTCCAAGACAAGGCCTTTGGGCATTATCCACAGGCGTTGGTATGGCACATCTAGAATTTTGTGCACATGCACACTTATGTATATTGGTCCTTGCAGTTTGGGGTACTTGGGAAGAAGAAAACAGTACTAATAAGAAAAGCAAGTAGGAATTTGTGAGTGATAGCTGCCTGTGATTGTTTTTAATTTTTTCTCCTACATGGAAAATTTGTTGAAGGCCAAGATTGGATCTTCTTTGCTTCTGTCTCTCTGCTAATGTGTTTCACATAGAAATAAGGAAAACCACCAGGGGAAAAGAACCAATTTAAATGTAGTTGAAATCCAAGGAGAAACAGAAGACTCTACTAGGTGACCACACCAGAAAAATGATGAAGGAGCATTCATTCAATACATGCAGGGGCTGGAGATGTGGCTCAGTGGTGCAGCACCTGCCTGGCAAGTGCAAGGTCCTGAGACTGATTCCTGGTACCACCAAAAAAAAAAAAAAAAAAAAAAAAAAACCTTGCTAAAATAAAAACATGCCAGGTCCATGGGGTTTCATGGTTATCTTCTATCCAACCCTGAAAGAATAGGATGTGTTTAAGCCATTCCAGACCATAAAGAAGATAGAAATTTTATCACTCATCTTATAATAAGTTCAGCAAAAGATGACATTATAAGAAAATTCCAGGCAATTCTCGTTAATGAATATAGATAAATACTAGCAAATTACACCCAGCAATGGATACAACGTTTAGGAATTTAAGGGTAGTTTCATATTGTTAAATATATCTGAGTATTTATTCCATTGACAAAATCAAAGAAGAAAAGCATCAATAGCTTTCTGAAATAGCACTTAGTGTAATTCAGCCATTCTATATTTTAATCTCTGATAGGAAAGAAAAGAACAACTTCAGTGTCATAGGGACTATTTACTGAAACTCAGCAGGAAATGTAATTCTAAATGGCAAAATAATTAAGCCTTGCCAGTTAAATTCCAAATCAGCTAGAGATGCCCACAGTTTTCTGTTGATTTTCAGCATTTCTTCAGAGGCACTAGTGAACATAAACACAAACTAGAAAAGTATCAGCTTTAAAATAGTAATTAAGATTTACTGAATGATTCCACACACCAGCTATTGTTGTGATTGCCACATGTGTTAACTCGTTTCATCTCTCCACCAGTTTGAGAGATAGATGCTGTTCTTTTTCTCTCTGACACACTTGGGTTCGTGGGCAGTGTCCTGATTGTCACCCAGGTCACACGGCTGGGAGCTGTCAGAGGTGGGTGTAAACCAGGGCCCTTTGGCTCCAGAGTGCAAACACCTAGCCACCAACCTGCACTAAAGCATCTAGAGAGGAAAAGAATGTCACCTTTCTTTACTGTGATGCAACGTTGTATGTGAGAAAAACCAAGAAACTAGTTTCTTTTAAAAATTAGAATGAAAACCGGGTGTGGTGGCACATACTTATAATCCCAGCACTTGGGAGGCTGAGGCAGGAGGATTGCTGTGAGTTCAAGGCCAACCTGGGCTACAAAGTGAGTTGAAGGCCAGCCTGACCTGTGTAGCGAGACCCTGTCTCAAAGAGACAAAAATACATAAATAAGTAATAGAATGATTTAAAATTAGTTATGGCTTGTTGTAAATGTACAAAAGTTAGCCATGCTGGGTGCTTTGGCATATGTCTATAATCACAGCTACTTGGGAGACTGAGATAAGAGGATCACAAGTTTGAGGCCAGCCTGGGCAACTTTGTAAAACTTTGTCTCAAAGTAAAATTTTAAAAGGGCTGGGAATGTAACTCAGTGATAGGATAATTTCCAGTACAAAAAAAAAAAGTTTTTCTCTGTAGTAGGTATAAGCACATAAAAAAAAAAAAAAACAAGAGTGACAAAAAGTATTTGTTCTCAATAATGCCAAAATTATAAATTATTTGGGAATACATTACGTGCAAAAGACAAGACTATTTTAAAGAAAACTGAAATCTTATTGAAGGATATAAAATAATATATAGACAAATGGAAAGATGTGCCATGATTTATGGTAGGAAGAAAACAAAAAAGAATTCCAGTTAGAATTCTAATACAGGTTTTCTTTTTGATGAGAGCAGGAAGAGTTGGGACGAAACTATAATTAGCCTCATGTGGAAGTATAAGTTGGTAGAATGGTGTGAACCATGCATTAGACAGGAGGCCTGGTTTACACATACCAGAGCCCTCAATGAAACTCTATTCACTGTAAAAAAAATTTGATACGGTTTTCAAGAAATAGATTAGTAATAGTACATAGAGAAAATGGATATATGACAAAAGTGATGTTTCAGTTATGTGCAAAAAAGGGATGATTTATTTGTTAACTTCTGGCACAATTAGTTATCTAAGGAAAAAATGGGACCCCTATGTTATCCTATGTACAAAAATGAAACTAATAATGAAATGTGTTACTGACAGAATTGGGGAAGGCTATATATTACACAGGGATGAGTGAGACCTTCTCAATTAAGACAGGGGACCCAGGAATTATGAAATCAAAGGTGGATATGATTGTCTAACAGTGGAAGCACTTTGGGTAGCAACATACTGGAAAAAAGCCAGTAGACAGTAGAGTTGGGAAGACCTGTCTGCAATGCAGATAGCTGCTACAGGGCTCTTACAGCTGGCACTAAACAAAGGAAACGGTCACATTTATTGCTGGTGGGAATAAAAGGGGAAAAAATTTTCCCTGTATTGCTTATAAACTGCCACAGTTGTTTTAAGAGTTGGGCAATAAAACACTTGTTCCCTTTCATCCCACACCTAGACTGAATTCTGTAGAAAGCAAGCACTAGCATTTAAAGGTGTGTATTAGAAATAACTACTGCAGCATTATTTGAAGGGGTGGCAAAAAGAAAACAAAGTAAATCACTAGCACATCTACAGTGTGGAATACTAGATGGCGATTGTAGAGAATGATTTAGGACTGCTAGAGTTAGACTTCTGTGTTATAATCCTAAGAACCACAGATGCAGAGAAGTAGGCATAGTGTACATTTTTGTAAGGCAGATGCTTCTGAATACCCTTATTTGTGTGCTTATGTGTATGTGCCTGCCATGAGAAGAAATACAGAAAGATTGTATTTTGTTAGTACATAGAAACTGGAAGGGTGGAGAGGAAGGAGGAACATATTTTTTAAAATGTTTCTACTTTAAGAAGACTTGAAAGATCCCAACATTGTTGTCACCCAATTTATGCAGTGTGTGTGTGTGTGTGTGTGTGTGCGCGCGCATGCGTGCGCACACACGCACATGCATGCACATGTACATAAGAAAGGAATGACAGGGCGCTGTACATGGGGACAGGGGAGGGGGACCATTCACGTGTGGTCAGGGGGAAGTGTACCGTGGGCCGGGTGTGTGCAGCACAGAAGAAAACCTAAGGTGAATGGTGGCCAGCAGCTGGTAACCATTTTGGGGTTATAACTTTCAGTATAAAACCATGTATAGTAGCAAAGTATGCTGGCAAACACCTCTAATCTGAGCACTGGGAGAGCTGAGGCAGGAGGATTGTGAGTTAGAGCTCAGCCTGGTCTACATGGGGAGTTTAAGGCCAGCCTAGACTACTTACAGAAAAACTGTCTCAAAAAAAAAAACAAAAAACGCTGCGGGAGTGGGGATGGGGAGGCGGGGATGGAGCTCAGTGGTATAGCGCCTCTCTGGCAAGCACAAGGTCCTGAGTTCAATCCCCAACACCAAAAAAAAAAAAAAAAAAGGAAGTATGTTGTTGTAAACCACTAAATACTGCATCCTTCTAGATGAACCAGGGCCCCAGGGGAAAATTACTGTCCTGAAACCTGTAGAAAAGTGCCGGCTGCCTTTTTAACCAGTACTGTGGCCACTGATTGAAATATGTACCCATAAAACATGCTGGTCTTCTTTGCTCCTAACCTGATGCGGCCTTCTAGTCGAGACTGGGATGTTGGAAGAAGGTTGTCTGATAGGCAATTCTTTTGGTGAGAGGAATAGCATTTTGCTCAGCCTCCCGCCCTTTGCAGACCAGTCTGGTTCTGAGCTACATCCTGGGTGTGTTATTTGCTCCTGTCCCAAGCCTGTTGCGTTTTGTTTTAACCGCCCCAGGTGATTCAGATGCCCCCTCAAAGTGAGAACCACTATGGCAATGAGGGAACCACCTTGTCCTGGAAAGTGGTTATCTGGCAGTTTGGTTCAGCTCATCTTGGTTCTAGACATGGCCTAGGCCAGGAACCTGTGGCACACATGCCACAGTGGGCTGTTTGTATCATTGAAAGCTCTAAAAGGATTGCCATCACTGGTCTTGGCAATACTAGAGGACCCTTACATTAGGTCAGAGCCTCCCTCAAGTTCATCCTTCTTAGTAGCTTCAGCCTGACACCTCCAGACTCCATCTCTGAGCCAGGGGTGAAAAGTGGCCCCGAGCAGAACAAGTATTGCCCTTCTTTGGGGTCTGAACCCTGGGCAGATGTCCAGGACCTGGAAGCTTCTGCCTTCTATATATGTCATCTAGCTTTGCAGTCAGGTACCATGGGGCACTAAGGTGTAACCCGTGTAGCCCCGACTGCCTGACTCATTCTCAGCTCTGCTATGTCCTGGAGAGAACTGGCATGGGGGCCCTCATCCTGTTTTATACCAGCCTCAAACCCACCCACAGCAGTGGCAACCATCCTACAGCGAGGGGCTCATTCCTCGAGGTCTAGGCTAAATGTTACAGTGGAAGAATTCTGGGTACCCAGAGCCTATGAGGCCAGATATGCAGCAAGTGCTCAGTAAATATACTTGCTATTCTGGCAAGAATAGAACAAATAAGCAGAGCGAAAACTGCCAGGCTGTAGGAAAGCCCCTGTGTCTTCCCAGAATACTCTCAGTATAACCTCCCACTTACACCTGTGTCACATCTTAGCGGGACCCTCTCCAGAACCTTGCCATTTGCAGCTGCCATTGAAGTGGTCAGTGCGCTGTCATCCGCTTTACCAGTGCATTAAACCTCCTTACTGGGTCCTTCTGAGCATATTTCTTGTACCGAGTAGGAATCCTCTCTGGCTAGAAGTGCTGTTGTCAGGATTAAATAAGACAAGGTACTGCAGGCTTAGAAGAACGTTCAGTAACTCAGGTATTTGACTTCCTGTTGTTACTCCCTTCACCATGGACAGAAGTGTGGACTATTTTGGAAATGGCTTCTGCCACCATGAGCCATTTTCATTGGAGAATTCCTTCAAAGATGGGTGTAGTAGGTATGAGTTAAAAACAAGTGATAGGGGCCTGGGATTTAGCTCAGTGATATAAGCACAAGGTTGTGAGCTCAATCCCCAGTACCAAAAAAAAAAAAAAAAAAAAAGTGATGGTTGGGCATGGTGGCACACACCTGTGATAGCAGCACTCGGGTGACTGAAGCAGGAGAATCGCCATGAGTTCGAGGCTAACCTGGGCTACCAAGTGAGTCTAAGGCCAGCCTGAATTGCAAAGTGAAACCCTGTCTCAGAAAGACCAAAAAAAAAAAAAAAAAAAAAAGTGGTGATGCTTCCACTTGAAGTTTCTGGGAACTTTTATACTTATGACCTTCTGCTTCCCATGTCCAACTCCCTCCTGCAGCCCCACAGGTCTCCAACAGCTGAGCTACCTTCTGCAGGTGCTGCCAAACAAAGTGACCAACCTGTGCCACTGAGGTTGAGCAGCTTCGTCACTAGACCTGTTTTTCAACTTGAAGAATATGCTGGCTGTGTGTTTGTGTTCCCCGATCGGAACAGGGAGCAGCCCTGACGTCAAGTTCGTTGTATGGTGGCACCTTGTGTTTTCCTGTTCTGTAGCTTTGCACATTACTGGGCTTCAGAGAATATTTATTATTTCCAGTTTTGAGCTGAATTATATAATTCCCTTACGTTTGGGTAGCGCTTTAATACTTCAAAGCGTTCCATGTACATTTTAATTTACCTTGTAACAACCATGTAAGTTAGCTGTTTCTCCACACTCCTGTTACCCTTTTGCGAAAACTAAGGCTCTTCATCATGCACGATTTGCTTGGCATCATACAGTCCTGGCCACAAACAGGTCTAGATCTCCTGATATCCATTGTTCTTCCTGCTATGCTGGGATGGAGGTGGGGAACAGGCGTGTAAGTCTTCCCCAGAGAGGCCACTCTTTTTTTTTTTTCCTCAATACCTCTGTTCCAGGTACTCAGAAGTGTTCCTCCTTGATCAAGAATGTCAGGTGAATTGCATTTAGATTTTTTTTTTTGTTTTTTTTTGTTTTTTTTTTGTACTGGGAATTGAACTCACAGCCTCATGCTTACTAGACAGGCGCTTATGCCACTGAGCTAAATCCCCACCCCTATATTTGAGACAGAGTCTCACTATGCAGTTCAGGCTGGTCTTGAACTTACTTTGTAGCCCAGGCTGGTCTCAAACTCACAACGATCCTCCTGCCTCAGCCTCCCGAGTGCTGGGATTAAAGGTGTGTGCCACCACTGCATTCAGATTTTTTATCTGAGAATGGGAGCCAAGGCCTCCTGTGTATGTTTGTTTTGTCTGTGTCTGTCTGTCTGTCTGTCTCTCTTTAGTACTGAGCTACATTCCCAACCTTTTTTGATTTCTTTTGAGACAGGATCTTGCTGAGTTATCCACACTGTGTTCAAACTTGAGGTTCTTCTGCCTTAACTTTCAGAGCGCCGGGATTGTAGACATGTACCACCACACCTAGCTTCATCTTTTATTTAGCCTTCACAGTTGCTGTTTCAGAGACCTACACCCGACATTTGTCAGGCAACAGGAGGGACAAGCAGTTGTTCAGGCCCCAAATGGCCCTGAGATCTTCTTCCCCAGTCCCCAGCTGAAGGGGATATGTGTGCCCCTGTCAGGTTGCTGGCATCCAGCATTTAGTTCCAGTCATAAGAGGGAAGTGTTGGGAAGGTTTAATAGGATCTGTTGATAGAGACTCATTCCAGAGGTGCTTGTTAGCAGTGCTCAGCAACTAGGCCTCTGTCGTCTGAACCCACAATGCTTCCTGTTGTGGCTGGTCCCATGTATGAAGCAGCCTTTTTTTTTTTTTTTTTTGCATTTTTTGTTTTCCTGCCCTTGAATGGCATGTTACTCCTTCCTTCTTCCCTTCCTTCCTTTTCCTTCATTCCAAAAAATACAGGGTCCAGTTCCTTTCTTTGCATTGAAAGATTCTATATTATTAGACTGGAAGCAAGGAGGTCCCAAGGTTTTCCCCAGATACCTCCTCAGGCCTGAAGTGTGCTAGATGGAGTGCAATGAAAATTGTCACTGGTAAACAGAGAACATAGAAAGCAGTTGAACCTAACTAACTTGAAATTCAAGGTACCAAGTTTGCGATGCTCAACCACATGTATGGCACTGTGCCACAGCCATTGGTACCATCCTTGGTTATCCATGGCAGAAGTACAGCAGCACCTGCCTTACTGGCATTGTGACTCCTGCAAAGTTACTTCAAGCCTCTGTGCTTTGGTTTTGTTATTTGTTAATGGGGAAAATGATAGTGCCCAGCTCATAGGCTTATTATGAAGATTCCACGCTTAAAAGAAATGTACCACGCTTGGAGAAATGGCCTCATGTAAAGGAAATGCTTTGTAAATATTAGCCAGTATTACATAATTGAATCACTGTGAATCACTGAATGAGTGAATAATTATTTCAGTGGTAGCTGTTACTGTCGTCTGTATTTTGATTACATTTCAGATGTGAACTTCAGAGATGAGAATTTGTGAAAAGAATTTTAATAGTTTCATTTTGGGGTCTTTCACAAACCTATAAAGATATTTTAAATTTTTATGAATATAAAAGTTCGATTTTTGATTAATGTCTAAAATGATATACTGGGTATCCTGTGGCTTTAAGTAAGTCTTAAAAGTATGTTTTTTACTTCCCTTATAGCAATTTAGAATTTGGAAGAGACAAATGACTTGGATAGGGCCTGACTATAATACCTGCCTATCAATGAAAAATGAGAGGAAAATGAGACATTTTTAACAATGTGGATTATTTTGAGTTGCCCAAAGTGGTAACGTTATTAATCTTATAACAAATAGACTATTGCTAGACTCAAATAATAAAAGTTATTAAATGAGATTTCAATTTTTAAACCTTTCTCAGTCATTTTTTAAAATACTAGCAAATAAGCCAGAAATCTGGTTTTAGTGCAAAATGTGGTAGAGGCAGTAACATTATGTCATTTGCCAAAAATGTGATCATCTTCACTAAATAAGTGGGACTATGGTACACACTCTGTTTTTCTTCTCCTTCTTTTTTTTTTTCGTACTGTGTTTTTCTATGAGAATTTGAAACATGAATTGGGCCAGGCAAGGTGATGCATGCCTGTGATCCCATAACTTAGGAAGCTGAGGCAGGAGGATCACCACAAGTTCAAGGGTAGCCTGAGCTACATAGTGAGATCTCAAAAATAAATAAATAAATAAATAAAACATAATTTGGTAAACAGAGAGCTCTCAGTACACCACTCCAGTTCCTACAGAAGGCTTTTGTCAGAAATGATTATTGACTCTTTGTTTTTATGTTCTTGCTCTTGTTTGCAGTGATTTAGCATTGCGGAATTGTTTTCTTACCTCTGACTTAAATGTGAAAGTGGGGGATTATGGAATCGGATTCAGTAGATACAAGGTAAGCCAAGGGTTTAAACACTGTCTCCTTAATGTGATTTAATTTCAGTATTTTTATTATACAACTTCATCTTTGTAGGCGAGGTAAGAGACTTGGTCAATTGCCTCTCTGGAGTGGGGTTTGTTCCCTCATCTTAATGGTAGTATTGGTTTCTGGTGCATGGTTTGTCTAATAAATTAGTGGCTCTGCACCCTGAGGTCTTGTGACAGCTTTCCAAGTGCTTTGTTTAAAAGGACTTGCCAACGATGGTGGTGCATGCCTGTAATCCCAGCACTCAGGAGGCTGAGGCAAGGGAATCACTGTGAGTTCCAGGCCAGCCTGAACTACATAGCGAGACTCTGTCTCAAAAATAAACAAATAAATGAATTTGTACTGAGTGTAACTGATGCAGTCTGGTGGTACATTATAAATCTCAAAATGAACATATAAACAACAATAATTATATTACCTATATAACAAAATGACATGTCATATAGAATTTCTTCATTACATGGTCAGTAAAATTATGGCCCAAATTCAGTAAGCTTGGGATTTAGGTTTTTAACTGTCATAAATATACCCCTAAAAAAAAGAGTGCACAAGTAGGTGAGATTTTACATGTGCACGTGTGCCGTGCATGTGTGTTTGTGCATATGTGTATGTGTGTGTTCCAACTGAATGAGGGGACACAGTGAAATTGTGCAGCTCTGTGCTATCATGAGCCTCACACAAGCCACATGACCTTCATTTTCTAAGCAGCAAAACAAGGATAATATCTGTCTTACTGAACGCTTGTGGGGGGAGGAGGCCAAGGGATAATGTCTTCAAAACATGTTATGTAAGTAAAAGTTGGTTATTCATCTGCGTGGCAGCTCTAGTGTCTCGAGTGCTTGCTGTTGGCCAATCACTGAAGTAGCTGCTAGGGTTATCATTTACTCCCCATCACAAAGGCAGGTAGGTTTGTGTGATCCTCATTTTACAGATGAGAAGAAAGACCTCTTGCCTCTGTAGCCTGTCTAGAGTCACATCCCTAGTAACCGGGAATGAACAATGAAAGACTTAGTCTTTATTTAGGACTGGGGATTAAACCTAGAACCTTCACGCTAAATTACATCCCCAATCTCCCCTCTTTTCTTTTTTCTTTTTCTTTTTCTTTTTTTTTTTAATTTGAGACAGGATCTCAATAAATCACCAAGTTACTCAAGCTAGATTCTTACTTGTGATCCTCCTGCCTCAGCCCCCAGAGTGGTGGGATTATAGGCATGCACCCACATACTCCTGCGTGAGCTCTTGCACATCAGTGGCACACCCACTGCACAGTGCAGGGCCTGGCACAGGCTGGGAGGTGCTATGTATGCTGAGACTGCGTGGCTGCAGACACGGCGTACTTTCCTCTTCCAGGAAGGGTGACTGAGCATTCATGGCTCAGTCCAGCTCAGCATGCCCAGGAGGCTTCAGAGAAATGCCTCCCTCCCTCCCTTCCACCCAGAAAGTCTCTTCATCCTCACTTTACTTTCTTGGTGTGTTTTGAGGCTCAATATTTCAGTGTTTTCTTAGAAAGACTTCACTGAGCTCACAAAATATGTAACTACTGAACATTCTATGTGCTTTCTGACAACACAGGAAGATTATATTGAGACAGATGATAAAAAAATTTTCCCTCTGCGATGGACTGCACCAGAATTAGTAACCAGCTTCCAAGACAGACTACTGACTGCAGAGCAAACTAAGTATAGTAATATCTGGTATGTATCTGTTTCCTGCTTTACTAATTCTTTCTCTGGCAAGGGCTGGTGTCCTCTTTGAGTACAAAAGTAACCGTAAGGCATAGGAAGAGCAGCACTTGATGGTGTGAAAAGGCAACTTAGCAACACTGTGGCGTTGATCACAATTGCAACGATGTGATGAACTGGGAATCTTGCCTCTTTTGCCCATTTTCCTCCCTAAAAACAGAAACCACATCTTATTTTATATTCTGTATGTACCACAGAATGTAGCATACAGTAGTTATTTAGTAAATATTTATTCAACTTGATGAAAAAAACAAAAGGGGTTCAAACTATTACTTGATACTGTTATTCAGAGGGGTCAGTTTAGTGAATGCTAAAAACAGTGTCCAAATTGTTGACTAACAGTTTCTGTCACAGTTTTCTTAATTGATAGCTACATAGTTTTTTGGTGTTGTTTTGCTGTCTCTTTTTCTTTTCTCCTCTTATTTTCTTTTGGTTTGATTTTTCTTTAACTTTTTTTCTGTCTTAGTTTGGAAGTGTACCCTCAATGCTGTAGCATGATTTACTTCACTTACTTTACTCTTATTAACACTGGTAAAATACTTTAATTCAGTTTACCCGTACACCATGTGCGCAGGTACCCACATAATTGTTATCTTAATATTTTCTTCTAGCCACCCCCCACCGATTTTTTAAACATCCACGTGCATTTAGATTTATCCATATTATAAACCACTTTGCTTTTTCCCTCGGCATTATTCTCCTTTTGCTTGAAATGAGGCTCCTTCATTGAGATCTGCTGGTAAAAGGCTGTTCATTTTTTTGTAGGTCTGAACATAAATTTATTTTGTCCTCATTCATGAAATGTTTTTTGGTTTTGGGGTTTTTTTGTTTTGTTACGTTTTTTTGTTTTGCTTTTTTGAGTTGGGGTTTCACTATGCAGTTCAGGCTGACCTTGAACTCACTTTGTAGCCCAGGCTGGACTCAAACTCATTGCAATCCTCCAGCCTCAGCCTCCCTAATGCTGGGATTACAGGTGTGTGCCACCACACCCAGCCTTGAAATGTATTTTTACTTGATGACAGTTACTTTCTCTCAGCATATTGAAGAGATGTTCTACTGTCTTCTGGCTTCCATTGCTGCTTTTGAGAAGTCAGCTGTAAGTCTGCCTAAATTCTTTGAAGGTAATATGACTTTCTCTCTGGCTGCTTTTCAAATCTTCTCTGTATCTTTTGTTTTGTTTATTTTTGTTTTTCCTACTTGCACCATGGTTTGTGTATAGATTGACAGTTATTTACTCAGGATTTATTCTAAATCTATAGGTTGGTAGTATTTATTAGTTCTGGAACATGTTTAGCCTTTATCCTTTAAATAATTGCCTCTGCCCCACTTTCTCCTTTTTTAGAAGTGAAATTAGACAAAATTATGGCTTCTTGCTGTAACTTCTCTCTCTTAATCTCTCTTATATAATCTGTCTCTTTGACTGTCTGTGCCACATTCTGCAAAATTTTTCAGACCTGTGCTCCAACCACTAATTCTTTCTCCAAAATTCTTTCTTGGCTGTATCTGTTCTTCTGTCTGTTAATGTTCAAGGTTCTGAGAAGTGCTTTGTTTTTGTACTTGATCTTAGCCAAGAAAGCCAAGAAACTTTTTTTTTTTTGGTTTGTAAAATTGGTCAATGTTTTTAATAATTAATTATTAATAATTGCAGTGACTAAAGCTTTGGTCCTCCTGGTTCTTGAGGACCTTGTTTCCTTTGGGACTTCTCTATAGTGAAAATCCTTAGAGATCTAGAATGAGGCACCTTCCTCCAGAGAAGACCTGAACTTGGTTCTGCTGAGTACCTGGTGTCCTGCTGTGTACAGGGGACAGTACTAGGCCAGGGCGTTACATAGTCAGCATTAAGAGTTTTCAAATTGTTCATAATGTGTGTTTGGGCTGCAAATCCAGGTAAGGGCCAGCTCTGCAGTTACTGCTTCACACATACACCCTTGAACATGCATATTTATTCTCTCCCTCCCTCTCTCCTCTCTTCTCTCCCTCCCTTATTGCCATGGCAGCTTTGCCTTTTAAGGAGGTGAGGTAGTCTCTCTGTGAGACCCTCTATCTTGGACTGGCCCAGGCTTTGATTTATGACTGTCACCCCTCTTAATCCTTGACAAGTGCTTCAACAGAGGTGGTTTAGTGTTCTCCTTAGTACTCTGAGTTCTAGGTCGTGTTCTGGTTATTCTTTTGGGCTTACCCAGTGTTCCTTTCATCCCCATCCCCTACTGTAACCTCCAGTACTGGGTATTGAACCCAGGGCCTTAACATAAGCTATATTCCCAGATTTTTTTTTTTTTTTTTTTTTTTTTAAGCGATGTTCTTGCTAAGTTGCCTAGACTGATCCCAAATTTGGGATCCTCCTGCCTCGGTCTCCTCAGAGTACAGGGATTATAGGCATGCACCACCACACCTGGTTTCTTTCATTTTCTTATGTTTCATCCCAGGTTCTCACTGTACTTCCGGGATGATGCGCCTGAAAACATAATCTGTGTTCTCTGAGACTGAGCACCCTTACTCCTGATAGTAGTCCCTGGTGGCATTGCTGGGTTCTTCCAAATGCAGAGACCCCACTGCTCATGTCAGGGCAACTAAAAGGGACCTCGCACAGAGGGTCTGGGTAAAGAGGGAAAGACTTGTAGGATACTTTGTTCCCAGAGGAGCAGGTAGCCTGTGCTTTGTGTCCTGTGAAGAGTCCTGACTTGGACAGTGGAGTGGGAATGGGCCTTGTTGGGAGAATTGAAGGGAGGTAAGTTAGGGATGTGGAGCCAGTGAAACAGGCAGGTTTGCCCAAGGTTGCACCAGCCTTAGCAGCAGTACAGCTCATCTTGATACTAACCATATAAAACCTTTTTGGTTTTTAGTATTTCATTCGAATTTTTTCTTTGCTCAGTTACATGGTAAACTCTTTAAAGTCATTGATGGTGTCTTTAATTCCTTTGGTACAAAATTAATGTTTGCACGCTCACAATTCTGTGTTGGGGAAGAGAAGCACTTCTTACTTGTGGGATTGGAGTGGGGACTTAGATTCTTTTGTTTCTTTTGATGGAAATGATCTCTCAACTTAGATACTGAATATGCTAAATCTTTTCACTCATTTATAAAAATAAGAAAATTTAAAGTTGTATTTTACGATGTCAGATAAACTGTTGAGTCGGTACAGTTTGTTACTCAAATACGCATTCTAGATACATACTGATCAGAGTTACATAAACCAGCGATACCCAAATCTGGTGGATGGCCAAATCACTGGGGAGCTTTCGCACCAGTTTCCTGAGCTGCACCTGATCCACTCCCTCAGGGTCCTTGGGAGTGGATCACACTAAGTGCCACTGTGCGGTTTCAGGCTTCATAGATGACAAGTGACTGCCATGTTAGGAGAGTCTCAGCCAGACATTATGTGGTGAGAAGGAAATGCAGAGACCTACAAGGAAAGCAAAAGTACTTCATTTAGCCCAGCAGCTGGGACTGTTTCCAGGGAGACAGAGCACTGGGTATGAGCGTAAGAAGGGGTCTCTCACTGCAACGATACAAATCTGAAGCCTCTTCTGGAACCAGATAGCAACCAGGCTACTGAGGAGTAACCAGAACAACAGATGTAGGTGTCTAACAGGGAAGAGAATTTTTGCTTACATAAGGGTTTCCTTAAGATACCTTCTGCCATTTACAACTGTTATGAATGGGATTTTTTTCTCCCTCAGCATTCAGAATATTAACCTTGTCTCCAGTCTTTTTGCTGAGTACTTTAAACACGCAGGTGTCTTTCAGCCAGTTTCCTGAGTTTTTAAAGCTGACAAGCGTATCCTCATAACAATGCTTGCTACCTCTATTGTGTATTTTTATGGGTTGGCCAAAACTTGTAGAGTGGGATTTGTAGTAAATGTGAGAACACATTCTTATCTTCCTCATTTCCATGGAAATACCCCCCCCCTTTGCTATTAACTGTGATGTCAATTATTTGAGAGCTATTTTATTTTGTAAATGATCTGATTATTAATAGCCTTTTCAATACATACCTTGTACTTGAAATTCCTGACTGTGCGAATAAAAATGTATGTGTTAAAAATTTGACACCTAAAGGGGAGAGAAATAATCATTTTCTGTTTCCACAGGTCTCTGGGTGTGACCCTTTGGGAGCTTTTTAATAATGCTGTTCAGCCCTACACAAACCTGTCTGACCTGGATGTCCTCAATCAGGTCATCAGGGAGAGAGACACAAAGCTCCCAAAGCCCCAGTTGGAGCAACCCTATTCTGATAGATGGTTAGTACCTTCTCATTCTGCTTTGTCACTTGTAAAAGATAAGCCGTATTTCCTTGGCATGAGCTCATATGTTTCCTATCTATTTATTTAGGAAGTACAGGGGATTGAACCCAGGGCCTTTGCACTGAGCTACATTCCCACCCCTTTTTTATTTTGAGAGGGACTTACTAAGACTAGGTGTCAACCTGCAATCTTCCTGTCTCAGCTTCTCAAGAGTGTGAGATTATAGGCATACACCATCACACCCAGCTTTTTTCCTATTTTTAAACAGAAGGCATGAAAAGCAACCATTTTACAGTATTTGTACCAGATTTAAGAATTAATATCTGTATTTAAATTTTAGTATTATTTTCAAAAAATGTTTACAGTAAACTGGAATTTGTATATTATGTGGAATAAAGAAAAAAATTGAACTAATTAGAAAAGCCGGTAGTAAGGGAGTTTTCTGTTGTGGTATTGTTTTAAAACAAGGTTATTTATATAAGCAGTGACTCATGTGTGAGAACTTGGATAGCATAAAAATGATAGTGTTCAAATTGGCAATGGGAACTGATTTACATAGTGTATATTGACACTTAAAAACAAATTTACTTTCTATGCAAGTCTTTGGACTAGTTTTTGCTGTATTCCCAGTCGGGATTAGCTTTGCCTCTAACCACTGCCTGTACCCCTCTGCCCATCTGGCAGCACCCTGTTTTCAGGTGCAGCTCATCTCCCCAGGTTGCTAGAGTTGTCTCACCCAGGACTACTCTACATACATAATCTCTAAATACAGTGCTGTGACATTGTCTTTGTCTTCACTTTTGTTTGTGGATACAGTTTAAAATTTTGAACATTGTCATCCATTCTTGCCGAGACTACCTTGGTTACTGTTCTCATTGCTGACACAAAATATCCAGCACTCAAATTAAGGGAGAAAAGGTTTATTGTAGCTAACAGTTTGTAGAGGTTTCAGTGCATAGTCTGTTGGCTCCAAGGCAGGGCGGCATGGCAGGGGGTCATTGCAGAGAAGGAGCAGTCCATGACAAAGCAGGCAAGAGGCAGCAAAGCAACAACAAGCTTCCCTTTACTCTCTATCCCATCCAGACTACAAGGCTTTTTGGTAGTGTCACCCACATTCAGGTTGGGCCTTCCATTATCCACATCCAGGTCTATGCTAAACCAATTTAGTTACCACACGCCCTTAATCCAGGAATGGACTGCCCTAATACAGAATCACACACCCATGATCCAGCCACCTCCAAAAAGCCCTACCTATGAGCACGTGAGGCTTTGTGAGGACATCTAGATACAAACTATAACAGAAATCCAGTTCCTCCTTTAGCTGCTACCTGATTGCAGGAAGCCACATACCACAGAGACTACTCTTACTAGGGAAATGGAGATTAGCTACAAGAACATTTTTCCATATGAATTCTCACAAAATAGAATGAGTAAATTGAAAAATATGAGATAGTGCATGTGTTAAGAGAGCATAGTAGACCTGTTTTCTGAGTTCAGTGTCTGAGTCATTGCATAATCACCAGAAGAACAAATAACCTAGCAAATGAATTGCAGCTAGCTACCTTGGAATGTCCTGAAAACACAGAAAATGAATGGGCCAAGCTGGGCATAGTGATGCATGCCTGTGATCCCAGCACTCAGTAGACTGAGGCAGAAGGATTCCGTGAGTTCGAGGCTAGCCTGGGCTACACAGTGAGTTCAAGGACAGTCTGAACTACATAACAAGACCCTATCTCAAAAAGAAAACCACAAAAACAAAATGTGAATGGCCCAAATACTACATTTCATTGTTTTTTTTCTTGCACCATGATCTCCCCCATGAACTAAACTCCTTATGGTGGCTGGCAATGATTAAGATACAGAAACATTTGAGGGTATTGAGTTGGCTACCCGGGTCTTTGTAAGGTTTTTTCGTATTTTAAAATAATTTATTACCATTTCACTAATTGCCTGTCCTGTGCTGCCAAGGTATGAAGTTTTACAGTTCTGTTGGCGGTCACCAGACAAGCGGCCAGCAGCTGAGGACGTGCACAGACTGCTGACATACCTGCGGATGCAGAGCCAGCGAGACCCAGAAGTCGACTTTGAGCAACAGTGGAATGCTCTCAAGCCAAACACCAACAGCAGAGACACCTCAAGCAATGCCGCATTCCCAATCCTTGATCACTTTACGAGAGATCGGCTTGGTCGAGAGATGGAAGAGGTCCTCACAGTGACAGAAACAAGCCAGGGGCTGAGCTTTGAGTATGTGTGGGAGGCCGCCAAGCACGATCATTTTGATGAGCACAGCCGGGGTCACCCAGATGAAGCCTTGTCCTACTCCAGCGTCTTCTTTCCTGTCGAAGTGTTTGAGAGCTCCCTTTCAGATCCCGGGCCTGGGAAACAAGATGACAGTGGCCAGGAGGTCCCCCTCAGAGCCCCTGGAGTGGTTCCTGTATTTGATGCTCACAACCTTTCTGTTGGAAGTGACTATTACATCCAATTAGAAGAAAAAAGCAGAAACAACTTGGAGCTAGATTACCCACCTGCACTGCTCACAACGGAAATGGATAACCCAGAAAAGGCAGGAACTGAGGCATCCCAGTTCACAGCCCTCAAGAACCTTGACTTTGAGGAATCCAGTACAGATGAGGATTTCTTCCAAAGCAGTACAGACCCTAAAGATTCTAGCATAGCTGAAGACTTACATGTTACCAGTGGCCCTGAGAGCCCTTTCAACAATATATTCAATGATCTTGAGAAAACTGAGGATTTGCCCAGCCACCAAAAAATATTCAACTTAATGGAACTTAATGGAGTTCCTGCTGACTTTAAGCCAACCACTTTAGGTTCAGGTTTAGAGGACCCCAGAAAGTCAAGAATAACTTGCTGCTCTGACAAAGAAAAGCCACATAAGCTTTTTGACCACGAGCCTTTTTGTTTATCGGAAAACCTTTTGCATCAAGATCACTTTGATTCATTGAATGTTCAAGAATTGTCAGAAAACTTTTTATTTCTTCAAGAGAAAAACTTACTAAAAGGCTCACTGTCTAGCAAGGAGCTTATAAATGATCTTCACACAGAACTTAAGAATGCTGGTTTTACTGAAGCTCTGTTGGAAACATCACGTAGAAACTCTCTAGACAGTGAGCTTAAATTTGCTGAAGATACACCTGGCTCTCCTTTGTCACAGGAGAACACAAGTGCCAAGGGCAAAGATGTAGGTGTCACACTCAAGGGTACCACTCAGAGCACCTCAGTACCATCTTCCCCGGAAGTGCAGGTACCTCCTACCTCTCTCACAGCAAAAGAAACACCTCCTGGTGGTCCCTCAGCTTCACTTTCGAAGCCAGGAGAAAGCAAGCCCACAGGTTTGGACTGCAGCATCCCTGAGGTCTGTCCCTGCCAGGACCCTCCCCCAGACTCTGTGACTGCCCGCATTGAACTTGCCTCCACCAAGGCCAGCACCCACAGCATGGATCACCGGCCCCCTGACAGGACTTGCCAAAATGAGGAGGCCTTAAAACTAACCAAAAGGGGTGCTGCCCTTATGGATGGTATTCTTGCCGGTCAGGCCAGTACCGAATCCACACAGGACTTACAAAACCAGCCCTTTGCAGAAGACCAGCATGGTTGCAGTTTGCGGGAGAAAAACTTAGAAGCCGTGGAGACTTTAAATCAACTCAGTTCTAATGATGCCACCAAAGACATAGGCTTGGTGTCCACCCTTTCCTCAGACTCCACCAGCCAGGACAGCCTCCTGGAAGACAGCTTATCCCCAGCCGTCCCAACCTCCGAGCAGTTGGTGGAGACCCCAGACTCCCTGGATTCTGTGGATGTCCATGAAGCGTTACTGGAGTCCTTAGTCTCCCACACCCCTCAGAAACTCATACCCCCTGATAAGCCAGCAGACAGTGGCTATGAAACGGAGAACTTGGAGTCTCCTGAGTGGACACTGCATCCTGCCCCCGAGGGCACCTTAGATTCAGACCCAGCCTCTGCCGAAGACCTTGGGCAGAGCAGTTTGCCCCCCAACCCAGTCATCATTGTCTCAGATGCAGGTGATGGCCACAGAGGTGCAGAAGGCACCTCACAGACCTCTGCCGCAGGCTCACAGAGCTCATATCGAGACTCTGCATACTTCTCGGACAATGACTCGGAGCCAGAGAAAAAGTCCGAGGAGGTCCCAGGAGCCTCCATGTCAGCCTTGGTGTTAATAAAGGGTCAGTCGCTACCCGAGTCAGTCATCCCAGAGCAAAGCCCAGGTGCCAAAGACGTCTGCCTGGAAGCCCCAAAAAACCAGCCAGATCAAAGTTATCCATCGGTTCTGCAAAATCCCAGTAACCTGCAGTTAGGAGAAATGTTGGAGCCGGCACAGGCAGATGTTTCCAAACAGACACATCCTTTGGAAGACGAGGCCAACAGCCCCTTAAGTTTGCTGAACTTAGAACTGAGCAGTGGCGATGACTTTGAAACACAGGAAGATCATCCCTGCATCCTCACTTCCACAGGAACCAACACTAATGAACTCCTCGCATACACAAACTCTGCTGTGGACAAATCGTTCTCCAGCCACTCCGAGGGCCCCAAGCTGAAAGAGCCAGACATCGAAGGGAAATACCTGGGGAAACTCAGCGTGTCTGGGATGCTTGACCTCTCCGAGGACGGGATGGACGCCGATGAGGAGGATGAAAACAGTGACGACTCCGACGAGGACCTGAGGGCCTTCAACCTGCACAGTCTCAGTTCTGAATCGGAAGATGACACTGAGCACCCTGTGCCCGTGATCATCAGCAACGACGAGGACAGCCGGCACTTGCGGAGCCTGCTAAAGCCGGCAGCAGCCACAACTGTGGCTGTCAGTCAGCTGCCCGAAGATTGGAAGAAGGAAAAGAAGGCAGTCACTTTTTTCGATGATGTCACAGTCTATCTGTTTGACCAGGTATGTGTTACCTCAAGATTATTTGATGTCTTTATCTATGTTGGAGAATGTCACAAGTTGAGTGTGGTGTGTTTTTTAAGTGCCATTTTGAGACAAGATAGTGACTGTAGAAAGTTACTTGGGGTTGGTTACATTTCCAAGATTAGGCAGAAATGTAATTCATAGTTTTGACAGAGAATTCATATTAAATTAAGGACAGGAGTCCTTTCTTTTTTCTTTTTCTTTTTCCTTTGGCTGTACTAAAAATTAAACCTAGGGCCTTCACACTGAGCTACATTTCCAGCCTTTTTTTTTTTTTTCCCTAGTCTTTTGTTTTGAAGCGGGTTCTAAATTGCCCAGGCTGGACTTGAATTTGTTATCTTCCTGTCTCAGCCTCCAAAGTAGCTGAGCTTACAGACGTGTGCCTCTGTGCTGTTTTTGTCTTCCTTCTGTTGCACATTGCTTTATCCTTTTTTGTTCCACTGTGTCCTGTTTTCTTTTGTTTTTATGATGCTTCTCAGAAAACTCCTTAAACCTCCACATTTGAATACAGCATGTGTGCTGGGAGGGTGAGGAGTGGGATGTGGTTAAAGGAAGAAAAGTGGCTTCTGGTGCTCAGTGGATCTGAATCTGAGAGGGGCCTGGGGGCTGCCTTGCTCTGCCCTCCCCAGGTGCTTCTTACCCACACCTGCCCCTGGCAAAGCTCTGTGCCCAGGGAGCTGCAGGAGTAAGGGCCATTTCCTCTGGTAGCAGTAGGGAGAGAGGACTGAGGCAGGATGAAATTGTGGGTTTGAGCAACAAACATTCCTAGGCTCTACCTGAGTTTTTGTTTTGTTTTGTTTTGTTTTGTTTTGGCACTGTTTTTGGTTTTGATATCAGGGTAATGCTGGCCTCATAGAATGAATTGGAAAGCGTTTCCTTCACTAGCTTCTGGAAGAGATGATTTAGACTTGCTGATCTCTCCAAATAATTGCTTTTGCATTCATGGTGTTTTTTTTTTTTTATTTCAATTTCATTGATTTCTGCCTTATCTCTATTATTTCCTCCCTTCTGCTTACTTTGGATTTATTTTGCTTTTCTTTTTCTATATTCTTAAGGTAAATGCTTGGAGTTTGAGACCTTGCTTCTTTTCTGATATTAGCACTGAATTCTATAAATTTCCTTTATATAGTTTCTTAACATTTCACACATCTTAATACATTGTATTTTCCTTTTCATTTTGCTCAAATTATTTCCTAGTTTTGCTTAAAACTTGCTCTTCAATTCATGGATTATTTCTATAAGTGTATTGTTTTATATGCGAGGTTTGGGGATTTTCTTGTATTTTTTTGTCACTGATTTTTAGCCTGATTCCATTATGGAATTACGGAATTATGGTTGGCAAATATATTTTGTGTGGTTTCTGATGTGTTAATGTTTATTTTAGAGTCTTTATATGGTCTGTCTTGGTAGATGTCCCATATGCACATGAAAGACTATTGCCTTTTTAGGGTGTAGATTATTATTCTATAAATGGCCAGATTACATCGTTGGGAGTATTGCTCATTTCTTCACTGTTGTCGTTGATGTTTCTGTCCATATCTATTGCTGGGAGGGGAGTGTTGAAGTCTCCAGCTGCAACTGTAGATTTGTCCATTTCTCTTTTCATTTTTGCTGTGTTTTGCAACTCTGTGAGATACAATACATTTAGGATGATGGTCTTCTTGGTGAATCGACCTTTTTATTATTACATAATGTCCTTTATTCCTGTTTCTGATATGCATGTGGCTGCTGTAGCTTTTGATTAGTATTTGTGTGGCATATCTTTTTCCTCTTCGTACTTTTAGTCTACCTCTATCATTATATTTGACACATTTCTCATTATATAGTTGGGTGTTTATTTAAATTTATTTTTTCATTGTGCATATTTAGGGGGTGCCATGTGCTATATTGTTGCATGTATACATTGTATAATGTTTAAATCAGGGTAAACATTCATCTCCTCAAGCGTTCATCATTTCTCGATGGTGAAACATTCAAGACCATCTCTTCTGGCTTTTAGAAATGCATGTTATCTGCGGTTGACCTGCTGTGCAATAGAACTTCTACTCCTACCTAACTGAAACTTAGTGCTTGTTGATAAACCTTTCCTTCTATCCATCCAGCCACTCGCCAGGGGAGCATGGGAAAGGGTTATCTATAAAATGTATTCCTGGGCTGGAGATATAGTTCACTGCCACAGCACCTGCCAGGAAATTGTGAGATCCTAATTTCAGTTCCTGGTACCCAGTCAATCAATCAGTCATATTTTGGAAATCTATCTTGAACAGTATGTTTAGACCATTTACATTTCATAAAATTATTAGTATGTTTGAATTTAGGTGCAACATTTTGTCTTCTCCTTAGTTCTTCCTCTTTCCTTCATTTGAATAATCGAACATTATTAGAATTACATTTTTACATGTTTTTACTGTATATCTTATCTGTGTTACAGTTTTGGTAGTGAGTGTTCTAAGGATTTCAGTATATGCACCATCTGCTTGGCGTCAGTATTTCACCACCTCAAATGGAAGGGGGGACCTGGGTCTCGCACAGTCTCTGGGTCCTCCCTTTCCCCTCTTCATGGTGTGCCATATGGACCCATTTGAAAACCCCATCAGGTAGTGCTATGAGCTTTACTTTCAGTCGCCAAGCATATTTTATGAAATTCAAGAGGAGAGAAACAGCTTTATATTTATGCAGATAGTTTCCACTTCCATTGTTCTTGTTTATTATTGATGTTCCAGGTTTACATCTCATGATGTTGACCTTCTAACTGAAAGTTTTTGAGCTTTTCTCTTTTCACTTTTTTTTTCTATTTTCCCCTCCAAGTCTATTGGCAACAAATTCTCTTGAGTTTTTCTCTATCTCACATTTATTCCCTGAGAATATTTTCTCTAAATATAGAGTTCTGTGTTGGCAATTCTTTTCTTTCAACAAAGAGATCACTTCTAGCTGAGGGTACAGTAGAGTACGGTGGTACCTCCATTCATGAACGCTTTTGTTTGCAAACTCTGCATCAAGTGACAAACATGACTGCAGCCATCATTCCTGCACAGACATAAATGTGGCCATCTTTTCCAGAATTGTGGAACAAATTAAGTTTGTGAATCAAGGTACTACTGTACTTGCCTATCCTGGGATCCATCCCCAATAGCACCCACCTCAGAAAAAAGTGCTGCTTCTTTCTGGCCTTCATAGTTTCTCATGAGAAATTTGCAGTCTCTTAGATTGTTGTCCTCCTTTAAATAGTGTCAGTTCTCTCTAGCTGCTATCAAGATGTTTTCCTTTATCTTCAGCTTTGAGTAGTTTAAACTGTGATGCACCTGGACCTGGATCTCTTCATGCTTATTCCATTTCAAGTTTGCTGAGCTTCTTGAACCTGTAGTTTTATATCTTGCACCAATTTAAGAAGTGTTTTAGATTTTTTTTTTTTTTTTTGTACCAGGGATCAGACTCACAACCCCGCACCTGCCAGGTAGGCAGGCACTTACACCACTGAGCTAAATCCCCAGCTTAGACGTTTTTTCATCCATGTACTTTTTCTGCACAGTACTCTCCTCTTCACCTGGGACCCTAACATTAGACCTTTTAATGTCTTCCCAGTGGCCCCAAGGCACTGTTTTGTTGTTGTTGTTTGTTTTTTGGGGTTTGTTTTTTTTTTTAATTCCTCTGGTTGTTTTTCTTGCTTTTGACTGAATTACGTCATCTCTATTTGTCTTCTTTGCCCCCACACTCACCCACTGGAGCTAGAACTGAGGGCTTTGTGCATGCTAGGCAAGTGCACTACCAGTAAACCACATCCCCAGCTTTTTTTTTTTTTTTTTTTTTTTGTGGCACTGGGACCGAACTCACAACCTTGCACCTAGCAGGCAGGCTCTTAAGCCACTGAATCAAACTCCCAGCCCTGGTTTTTTGAGACAGGGTCGCACTGTGTAGCTCAGGCCGGCCTTGCACTCACATTGTAGCCCAAGCCGGCCTTGAACTCACAATGCTCCTCCTACCTCAGCCTGCCAAGTGGTAGGATTAAAGGTGGGTGCCACCATGCCCAGCAACATCCCCAGCTCTTTAAAAAAATGTTTTAAATTTGAGTCCTGGTCTTGGTAAGTTGTCTGGGCTGGCCTGAAACTTGTAGTACTCCTGCCTCAGCCTCTCAAGTAGCTGGAATTACAGATGAGTACTACTACATCTGACTCATCTGTCCTTTTGCTGAGACTTTCCGTATTTCTGTTCAAGAGTGCTTGCCCTTACTTGCAGGAGTTTGTTCTTGTTTGTTGGTTTGGTTTGGTTTGGTGTGTGTGTATGTGTGTGTGAGAGAGAGAGTGTGTGTGTGTGTGTGTGTGTGTGTGTGTACACGCACATGCTTATGTGCATGTTTTGACTGTGGGGGGGTTGTTTTTCTTTGGGTTTTTTTTTTTTTTTTTTGGTGCTGAGGATTGAATATAGGGTGTCTATCACACATGTGAGGCAAGCGCTCTGCCCTTGAGTTACATCCCCAACCTCAGCGATTTTTAATGTCTTTTTCAGGTAATTCCAGCACCTATCTCCTCTTGACAGTGGCATGTGTTGATTGCTTTTGCCCTCGTGAATTGGTTCTTTGGCTGCTGGGTGATTTTAGATTTTGTGTCACATGGTGTCATATGATTATTCTGTTTTATTAAGCTCTGGCGAATGTTGATATTTTTGTCTTCACAGCCCTTTCCCCCAGCTGGGTTCAGGCCACCAGCCCCAGTAAGCTCCTGTGGGTTGTGGTTTCAGTGCTTGTTCCCCTTTTGAAACCTTTGCTATAGTGGATGCCACCTGGGGCCAGGCCAGAACACAGTATTGTGTGTCGGCCCCGCATTGTGCCAGTTCAGCCCTCAAAGCTTTGTGTGTTGTTTGGGGTCTGCTCAGGTAGGCCTGGGAGCCCCCTAGCCACTATCTAGAGTCACTTTTCTGAGCTGTACTCTCTTTGATGGCCCTGGACTTTGTAGCTGTGTAAACCTCCCCAGGCTGGGGCCTGACAGCGCCATGTCTGGGATGAACAGGACAGGACAGGGCAGAATTCAGCTGCAGTCCCCTCGCTCTTCTGGATCAGCATCCACCAGCGTCTTCAGCCCCCTTAGAGTCACAGGCTTCTGTCACTCCGGGGTTATATAGGCTGGCAGTGGCAGAACAGGAGAGGGTAGAGAAAAAAACCCTACAGTTCCCTCTCTGGTCATCAGAAGCCTCCTCCTCTTCTGGAACCAGAACCAAAGGCTTCTGCAATTCTGTCCACACTAAGACCCCCTCTTGCTTTCAGGCTGAGTTGACTCCAGTCCGAGCACATTCGAGGGTAACTGGCCAATGAAGTGCTGGTTTGGTGGCACTTTGCACTTAGATTTGTCCCCATCTGCCTGCTGCATTTACTTCTCGGAGGCCTCTAAGCTGCTTCTCTGTCCTACCCAGTTGTTGGTGGCCACATTCAGGGAGAGAGGCGGGCTGCCCATCAGTCCCCACTTACCAGGGGTGAAACTGCCCTCGCTTTAAACCGCAAGGCACCTGCCAGCAGGGCTGCGGCACACTGGGCAGCTCCCAGGCACGGGCTGACAGGTCCTTCTGCTTGGCTTTTCAGGAGACCCCAACCAAAGAGCTGGGGCACTGTGGAGAAGAAGCACACCACCCTGGGCCCAGCAGCTCGGCGGCACCCACCTCAGGCTCGCCCTACCTGAGCAGGTGCATAAACTCTGAGAGTTCCACGGATGAAGAAGGTATTTCACCTCATTGACTAGCTTAAACACAAACAGAAAACGGAGCATTGGGTAATGTAAACACTTTGGCAGGAGCACATGGCTTGTTGCTTTGAATAACCACCTCCCAACACCTGGGGCACAGCTGGCCATCTGGTGGCGGGGCTGGTATTGGCTCATGTGCCCAGCACACCTGTGCTTTCAGGCTCCTCTGCTCCTCATTGCACAGTGATAACAGGAGGATTTTTTTTTTCAGGTGGAGGTTTTGAGTGGGATGATGACTTCTCCCCAGATCCTTTCCTGTCAAAGACAACAAGCAACCTTCTAGGTTCCAAGCCTTCCCTTCAGCCGTCCAAGTACTTCTCCCCTCCACCGCCTGCCCGGAGCACAGAGCAGAGCTGGCCACATGTGTCACCCTGCTCCAGGTTCTCCATCTCTCCTGCCAACATCGCCAGCTTCTCTCTCACACACCTCACTGACTCAGACATTGAACAAGGAGGTAAGAAGCGCCCTGCATGGGCTGGCATGGGCATGTGGTCTAAGAGGTCAGGTTTCGGCTTGGTGGTGTCCATTCTCCACCCCACCCCTCCATGGAGTCGAAGACCTGATAATGTAATGTTTTGGGGTATTTGTTGAATAGGTTATAAATTTGTTTTTATAGCCAGCTGTGATGGTACACATCTGTAACCCCAGAACTCTGGGAGGCTAAGGCAGGAGGACTGCAAATTTGAGCTCACCCTGGGCAATTTGACAACTTAGCAACAGCAGACCCTGTCATAGCATAGGCAGCGCAGCGCAGCACAGCACAGCAGATTAAGGATGCAACTCAGTGTGAAGGCTCTGGGTTCAAATCCCTAGTGAATGAATGAATAAATTTGTTTCCATAAAACTCCTGGAATCCTGAATCTCGATGGTGAACCCACTAGGGTCACGCACCACACTTCTGGGAACACTTGGAGTCTCATTCCTGCTTCCCCATGTTGGGCCGAGTGCCCTGGATCTGGAGCACCAGCAGTTCCCCAGCTCACTGTCTGCCTTTCCTTTTCCTCTGGCCGCTGCCCTACTCCACAGTCTCTACTTCTTTTTAGAACTGTGGCTCTTCAGCAGGTGTAGGCTCCTCTGAACACTTGGCCAAGGCTTTGAGTTGAGCCTGGGCACACTCTGGCTTTTCCCCTGGGAATGTTGGTTTTGCCATTAAGTCCTGGTCTCCGTGTGATACCAGAGGGCCAGGTGGGAATGCCCGCACACAGGCACATTTGAAGTGGCAGGATCTGAACATATGGGTCATTTCCCCCATACCTAGATGGAAAGATAAATGTTAATAAATAGGTGCGTTCTTTTTATTTGAAGTTTGCAGATCAAATAATAAATGTGAACCATAAGGAGCTTGTGTTTGTGTTTGCATGGCTTCACTAGTGCCGAGGAGATAATGCCTGCACCCGAGGACCTGGCAGGCAGGCGGGCAGGTGTGCATGGGTCGTGGAGGCAGCCGGGGCTGCTCTCCTACCTTGCCCTGAGCATGGGCACAGAGTCACCATGGGAGCCAGGCAGCTGGGCGCACAGAGTCGGTAGGCGCCACTTTAAAGACAGACGGGGCAGCTCGGGCAGGTGTGAAGCAGCCAGACCCAAACTGCAGATCCTTTTCCTGCCACACTGGTCAGATGCTCTCCAGATTTGTCATATAAGACAATCATTTCTGAAACCTACTCTCTCCTAAATAGGCAGCAGTGAAGATGGAGAAAAGGATTAGGTGGTCTCAAACACAGTCTCCAGGCCAGAGCAGTGGTGCAACCCATCAGCCCGAGCAGCAGCATAGCTGACGCGAGATGGGAGGACTCTGGAGGCCACACCCGGCAGCTGCCCCACCTAAGGTCCTCTCTCACTTGAAGTGCTCGAACTCTGATCGTTCTGCATCTGCGTGGGGGAACTGTGAGCGCCAGGGTGTGTCCGTTTTCTGTGCTGCTGTCCTTTGCGTCCACACCTGTGCCACCAGGTCTGGACATGGGTGCCATGGAGGATGCACCGGGGGAATGGTCACGAGTGAGCCATATTTATTGTTTTAAAAGAAATCACTAATTGCTCTCTGTAATTGCACTGTGGATAATAAGTGTTCTAAGAGTTCCCAATATTGTACAGAATCGTAAATTATTCAAGGAAAATACGGCAGGTCAAGCTGGTGCTATCCACTAGTTTGATTTTTTTTTTTTTTCTGTTTGATAGTTTGTTTGCCCTGCATGGTACTTGTATAGCTTAAATATTTTGAGTGATATGCTGTCTTCAGAATTATTGGAGCTGTATATATGGTACTCTTTCATACATGATACTGATTCTGAATGTTAGTGTTTTATGTTCTTATAGGAAATATTTTGATGAGTCCAAAAATACTGCTCTGTTACTTATAATGATTGAATCAAACATTTTGTCTCTTCCCTAGAAGGTGGTTTCCCTGTGGCAAATACAGCTTCTCTGGGCTGCCAGAGGGTCTTGCAGCCTCCCTATGAGATTTCTCCCTTGCCCTGGTGTTTTAAAACCCTTTGGTAAAGACTGACAGGTGCACCGCACTCTCAGCTCTGGTTTGCAGTGTGGTGTGGCAGGTCAGGCTGTGGGAGTCCTGCTGAGTCCTTCTTTTAAGAAGGTGGAAACCTCAGAGGCATGCATGTCCCACTGAGGGACTCTGGCTACTGAGGATGATTTGTCCACTGCAGGTAGTACTGTTTCGAGCTCTTAAACATTTCCAGAGCTGGCTTTTCAGCTTGGAGCCATTCCAGATCCAGCCAGGAGCCGCCAGTCTCTGTGACCCAGGACAACACTGCATTCCACAGCTGAGCAAAAGGGACAAGGGACCACAGCAGAACCCCAGCAGCCGACGCGTCGTTCTCCTGTGTGGGTTCCTGGTCTACACAGCCCCCAGGGCCCGTCCTCCTTGCCCTTTCCTCCTGCTGTAGGCACCAAGTCCTCTTCTTGCTTTGAAAGGAACTGAGCATCTCCAGTGCAGCTTCATCTGAGACCAGTGTCCCTCGCACAAAGCTGACCTCATTGTCCTGGCCTGGAGTTCTGCTTGGACGTCAGGAAGTCTCCTGTGGCTGTGCAGCAGGCAGCACTGAGCAGAGCACTGTTCCTGCCGGGTGGCACCCTACACCGGCCCTGCACCCCAGCTGGTTCCCGGTGCTGAGCCACTTCCCACAGTCCAGTGTGACGCTGGGATGCCTCCGGGCCCTGACTGTCAGCTGCAGGACTTGGGTCCCTGTGCAGGCTGCAGATATTTACGTTGGCGAGAGTTTACGTAGTAAATTGTGACCTTTCTTATCAATTCTGATTCACTCCATGAATTTTTTTATACTAAGCAATAATTTTCCAAAGCAAGAAAATTCTGAATGGAGTTGCCCTTATCCCCTGCTTGGTGTGAACTGAGCGTGTACTGGAGTCCTGCAGGGAGCACTGGCTCTTGGAACACCTGTATTAAAAGCAGGGCCGTCAAAGGTGATGTTGCCAAAACTGTCATAACTCTGAATTTCTTACCATGGAGACTTCCTGAGTTTTCAAAGTTTTACCTCTAACTACTAGTCTTAGTTGACAGAGATGAGAGGCAGTTAGATTATTTAAATTATAGGTCCAAGGAATTCATATTTAACAACAAAAATCAAGCAGATTCATAGACTATATGGCCTTGTCATACAGTAAGCCCAGGATAAGTTTATTGATATTTCAGAGCTGTACATTTTCACTATGCTAAGATTTTAACACGAGTCCCATTTTTAATTTTTATATCACTCATAATTTATTGCCAAAAAAAGCATTTTGTACATTGAGCCGGGGGGTGGGGTAGACTGTACTATGGTGTTGCATGGAAGGGGAGACTGTTTCTCATCATCATGTGAGTCGATGTGTTCTTTTGGGACCTCAAGCAATACAAAGAAATTTAACTAGATAAAAACTTCAGCCCATTTTTGACATGTCAGCACATGCCTTGTTTGGTTCAATTTTTTTTTTTTTTTTTTTTTTACTTATCAGTTACCAGTGGTAGGTTTTCAAACATATTTGTTCTTTTTTTTTCTTTTTTTGGTACTGGGGATCGAACTCACAACCTCGTGCCTGCCAGGCGGGCGCTTAGGCTACTGAGCTAAATCCCCAGCCCAAATATACTTGTTCTAATAAGTTATACAGTGAAATAAACCAGTGGCATTCTCTAGATGATGCGGGGAGGTTGCTAATACCTGGTTGGCAGAGAGAGTGTATTTTAGATCCTTCAATCCAAGTCACCTACCCTTCATTTTAGCCAGATGCCGATTTGTGTTATTAACCGATCCTGTCATAAGAAAGAAAAATGTAGAGAACATGCTCCCAGATCTTCCTGAGAGTCCACATCTGGGCCAGAAGCTGTTCATCTTCAGGGTGAAAGAAGCAAGCTTAACTGTGCGGAATTGACAGCAGAGCATCCATTCTATTTTAAATGTTCAGGCCCCAGTGTTTCTATGCAGGCTTTGTCTAAGAAAAGTCCTTGTTATGACTTGCTATCATAAAAGGCCTTTCAAAACTCATTTATTCACATTTCCCATAGCGTATTTATAGAATTAATGACCTTTTTCATGTCTGTCCCCAGGACCAGGTGGAAAGGAGGCAGCTCCTCATTTTCCTTTACCCAGCCCCTCCATCACCTGAAAATTCAGATGTTGTCTTTGAAACTTTGGACTTCAGAGCATTGGCCTTGGGAGAAGTAGCCTTAAAATAAGAATGGGTGTACACACTGACTTTAGAAAAATCTCAAAACAATATTCCTAAGTATTGGGTTGGCTGCAGTCCTGGCTGTTGAAAAGAAAAACTCTCTTTAATATGTAAGTTCTTAAACGTGTTGACAGTATTGCACCACCAATAACCTGTTCGGTCAGCTTAAAAAGCTCGAACAGGGGCTGTTAGGTCATGGAGGTCTGCAGAGGGATAGCTGGGTCCTGACGATGGGACTGGTGCATCGCGTACCCACTGTTTCTTCCTGTCTGCAGACGAGGACCTGGGCAGTGATCACACCTACCAAGTCTCACATCTCCAGGTTGTACTAACCACAGTCGGAAAGAGGTTCACGGCAATATAACAGTTAATGAACTTCAGTTTAAATTGTGTACATTTTTAAATTGTAAGATTTTTACTGTATATTGATGCATAGTGTGATTCAATAAATTGCTTGTAATTTAAAAACTATTTAATATTCAAAATAAATATAGTTATATATTTATAAACTCTTGCTGCGTCTGTTCTGTTTTTTCCACCGTGCTGGGGTGGGGGTATTGTGGGGTTGCCCTATCCTGCCCAGCCCACACTGCCTTGGTCTCCCTAACCCTCTCAGGATCCTGAGAACTCGAAGAGGGTTTCATCACTGGAAAACAAGGAGTTTCTTTTAGGCCGGTGGTGGGGGTGCGGAGTTGAACCCAGGGCCTTCAGATTACTAAGCTACCTCCCTAGTTTAAAAAAAAAAAATTTTTTTTTTTTGACACAGGATCTTGCTAAATTTCCCAGACTGGCCTTGAACTTGGAATCCTCCCTCAGTCTCCCAGAGTGCTTGGATTATAGGGATATGCAGTAAAACAAGTTTTACGTAGCATTTATGCTGCCTTGAAGTGTATCTGTAATCCAAAGCTTTTGCACCTGCTGAAGAATTCAGAACCATTTCATTTCTAAGGTCCTCACTTGACCAGCCTCAGAAAGCTCTCAGCTACATAGTGACTTCAAGGCCAGCCTGAACCATGTAGGGAGACCTTGTCGCAAAAACCACCCCAAAAGACAAAAAATTCCCCTGTGACAGGATGTAGAAACGAAGCAGGGAGCGATTAGGTAGGCAGGACAGCGTTTTTGTTTTTTGGTTGTCGTCCTGGGGAGGTTTTTGGGGGGATTGTGGGTTTTGAGCCCAAGCTGTCTACCTCCCGCCCCTAGAAATCAAACCCCAGGGACAACCAACCTTTCCTGCTGACCAGGGGACACTGCTGCAAGAGCTCCGCCTAGCGCCTGGGGGGATGGGAAAAGGGACCCGCGTCCCTAAGCCCTTCGGGTCTGCAGGGTCAGCCGGCAACATCCGGATGCGCCGGGGCGGTTGCGGGGCGGCGGGGAGTCCGGGCCCTACGAGGATGTGGCCGCTGCCTGTGCATGGTTTCTATGATTACACAAGCGCTGCTCCACCACGTCTTCAGACTTGGCCTCCAGGTTCCAGCCTTACCGCGAGGCCAGGTGCGGCGGTCAGGTGCAGCCCCACGGCTTCGCCCACAGAGGTCCTGACGTCCCCAGCTGCGGAACGGGTCCCCCACCTCACACTCGGCGCCCCAGGCTTCCGGTCTTGTCTGGGAGACCCCGGTCCCGAGAGTGAGGGCGTGGCCGCCCACCCGGCCCCGCCCCGCAGGCTGATTTACATGCGTCCTCGGCCCCGCCCGGGGCGGCTAAAGCGACGTGTCCTTGTCCCCCCGTGGGCAGCCTTGGCGCGTGCAGCCGCGGATCCCCAGGTAACGGGGGCAGGAGGACCCGGGTGGGGCTCCCGGGAGGGGACCCAGAGGCAGGACCAGGTGACAGCAAGGAGAAAACCCAGGCGGTAGCCAAGGGGAAGTTGTCGCCCCCCCCTCCCATGGTGCCATCCACATGGTGGGGCTGGGGGCTGCTGCAAGGACCTTAGAAACTGTCCACCTCTGACCTGTGACAGCTGAACTGTGTACACAGAGGTTCTGGTCCCAATAGTGTCCCACAGCCTGACACATTCAGCAGGGCAGGAGGAATGGCTGCCTCTCCCTGGGGCAAAGGCAGAGGGGCCGTCCTACCCCAGGATTGGGGCACATCTCTGGGTGGTCTGTACAAAGTGTCACAGGTCACCTATACTCCGGAGGCACTCACGGGGCAGTGAGGAACATGAAACTGGAGAAAGGTCACCGGGATGAGTGTGAGCCACTGGAGGAACACAGGATAGAAGATCAGGGAGAGTTGCGGGGCTGATCTGAGATCAAGCAGGAGCGTAGTGGGCATGTAGGTCAATTCAGGGCTCAGGGTGTGTGGAAGGACCCTGGGGTCACCAGGCACCAAGTGGTCAGCCACCACTGGCCACTGATCCATTGCATTTGGGAGGAAGCTGATAGGACACCAACTTGAGTGTCACTGACCGTGCTGAGTGACCACAGTGGCCTGCATTCTGGATTTCAGTTCTGAGAGCCTCTTCTCCCAGCCACCACCTCCTGGGACAACCAGCCTGGATCATGAAGACCAAAAACCGGCCTCCCCGGCGCCGGGCACTGCTGCAGGACACCGAGGCCACCGCAGAGGAGCAAACCCCCGACAGGCCCCAGCCTGGCTGTGGGTCCGAGCTGGCCAAGGGTCTGCGGAGCAGGACAGCCAGGGCAGCGGGGACACGGGCTGAGGGTGGGCGCCGGAGACAGGGGCCGGGCAGCCGGCGAGAAAACAGCATTCAGCGGCGGCTGGAGAGTAATGAGCGCGAGCGGCAGCGGATGCACAAGCTCAACAATGCCTTCCAAGCACTGCGAGAGGTGATCCCGCACGTGCGGGCCGACAAGAAGCTCTCCAAGATCGAGACGCTCACGCTGGCCAAGAACTACATCAAGTCGCTGACCTCCACCATCCTGACCATGTCCAGCAGCTGCCTCCCGGGCCTGGAGGGACCAGAGCCTGCGCTGGGGCCCAAGCTTTACCAGCACTACCAGCAGCAGCAGCAGCAACAGCAGCATGTGGCTGGGTCCCCGCTGGGAGCCACAGAGGTCCAGCCCCAGGGCCACCTGCAGCGGTACTCCACGCAGATCCACAGCTTCCGAGAGGGCAGCTAGCACCTAGACTGGGGTGGAGTGGCAGTGGTGGCCGGCCTGTTCCTCCTAGCCCTGGTCCCTCCGAGCCTCAAGCCCCACCCAGACCTGTAATGATGTCAGCTCTAAGAGGTTGTGGCCCCCGCAACTCGTTTTCCCTGAAACTCAGCTCAGACATTTCCCTGGAGCAGTTTTTTCTAGCCCTCCAGGGGACAAGCAGCTTGTCTGGTTGTTTCCAGGCTATGACCCTGAGTATCATAAGGCCCAAAGCCCAAGGAAGGTTCCAGACCTTGCTGTTTTTGCATTGAGCCGGTGGCCTTACTGAGAATGGAGAAGGCCCGGCTCGCTTTCTTCATCACTAAATTCTCTCCCCCTCGCATGACTCCCCCCTGGGCAAGGAGGATTTCAGAAAATGGATTACTTACAGATTTCCCCAAAGCAAAGCAGGGGAAGGGGCCCACCTCTACCCTTAGTCATAGACCTTGGTGGGGCCTGGGGTTCAGCCTTCTGATTTGGGTAAATTGAGGCATGGGCCGGCAGAGCAGAACCCAAGGCCCTTCTAGGAATATGGCAAAACAAAGACGGTAGCTTTTTGAGTAGTCAGAAACCCTAATCAGAGGATCCTAAATTCCTCCTAAAGGAACTTGGGGCAGGATTTCCTCCCTAGACCCTACTGGGAGGTCTTCTACAGAAGAGGTAGCGCCCTGGGCTGTGCTTGACTGTGGGGCATCTTTGTGGGGTCTCAGTGCTGGGTAGGAGTTCTCCTGAGCCCCTGCACATGGGGAGGGCTTGGGGCTTTCCGCGCCGTGGAGCCTGACCTTCCCTCCCCCAACTCAGTGCTGCTCCTGATGGCAGGGATTGATTGGGTGGCTTGGCAGCCCAGCTGCTTCAGGCCCAGCTTCCTTCTGTCGGGGCGTTCCTGCCCCACTGGCTCTGCCGGACTGGGCCACTTTGCTGTCAGCCCTGCTGGCATCTCATCTCCTTTGTCCCTCTGCACAGAGCTATCCCAGAGACGCTGAGGACCTGGGCAAACTCCTGGACAGGAGCTTTTGCTGGCCTATCTCCAACACATGGCCTTGCCCTCCCCAAGCTTGGGCAGTGTGGCATTATCTGTGGGCTTGGGGTCAGCTGTGGTCACGTGAAGGGTAGCAGGTGGCGCATGAAGGAACAGGCATTTCTACTTTGCTAACTCCCAGCCAGGTGCTCTGGAAGGAAGCCCTGGGCACACTGGTCTCCCTGTCTCAATGAGGTGATCTTGGGTCTTTCCCTGTAGGCCTGGGAGCCTGGTCTGATTCCACTGCTCCAACTGTCATTAAGGATCAGGTGGGAATGGGAGCCTTCCTGTGTGTCCCTTGGGGCCACTGGGGACAGCCCCTTGTCAGGAGATCCACCAGTGTGAGCTGAGGTTGGAGACAACCGCTAGCTTGAGACAGTCAGCCCAGGCATCTCCTGCTACAGGGACCTGCAGCCCAGAGGTACCCTGGGATGAGTGAGGCCTCCACTGGCACCTGGAAGCTGAGCCGAGGCCAGTGCTGGGCACAGCTGGCCCGTGGACTTGCTGGACACACTGACAATCTGAGCCTACAGAATAGGCTGCAGGGGTCCTGCCCCCATCACCCTCCTGAGAACTGGCCACAGCCCAGGATTGCCAAGGGTCACTGCCTTGCCGGACCGGACCACAGCCTCATGACTCTTCCTGCCCTGAGCTGGCACCTGCAGTCCCCTCCACTTCCCAGAGGGTGACCTGGGCCCAGGTAGTCAGTCCTTCCTCACTGGTGGCTGGAGGGGATCTGTGTGCCCTTGGCCACATTGCAAAGGATCTTCAAATGCCCCTGTCCCTCTTCAGGGTGTCAAATATTGGAAAGAGGACAAACAGATTGGTGGGCAGTCAGCATGGTCTATGGCTTGATCTCCCACGATCCTTGTCCTGAACCCCCAGCCCAGCCTGGATGATTTCATCCTGCAGGAGGTCCTCTTGGGCCATCAGGGATAAACTTTCTCAAAGCCCTGGGCAAGCAGGTTGGAGCTGGGGTCCCCTGAGCTATTGGCTCGCCATCTTCTCCACAAGTGAAGAAGCCAGAACTGTGACTTTTCTGTCTGGGAAAATCAAACTGGAACTGAGCGACCTGTACCCTGCTGTCACTGTGGTGAAGATGTCTCTTAACTGACCCAAACTTGCTTTTTATCTAACTGTACCTTCAAAGTAGGAATGAAATTGATACTGAAAATAAAAAATTTGAGGGCAATTGCTTTGGCCACATGCATAAGTGCCTGGGAACTATGCATTTCAATCAAAGTATATCAATAAAACTATGCTGCCATTCACACTGTGGTGTAAGTTTTTATTGAATAAAGCATGTGAGGAATCAAGAGAGTTCAGTGATGCTGTGCAGGTCAACACCCAGGAGAGGTCACCGCAGAGAAAAGGCAGTGACCCCCTCCAGGTGGCTCACTGAAAGCTACCTGCGGACAGTGAGACTCCACGGCAGGGCAGACAGGTCACGGGTGTGAGGGGACAAACCACGCTGCCCATCAGGAACCTGATAGGGAAATGTAAACAGGTGTGTGGGGGGGGGTCCACCCTCGAGGCTGTGTGACAGCTCCACACTCAGGTGGGACCGGCCCAACTCTAGAACCATTGCCAATGGACCCCAGGCCCCTCAAATGCCCATGGGAGAGGGCGCCGGGTGGACAGTGCTGAGTCAGCTTCTGGTGACAAGCTCTGACAGCACTGTGGACTCAAGAGGCAAATGCAGATCTGCGCCTTATGTCCTGGGGAGCCCAGGAAGTCAGCAAGTGGCCAGTGCCTCATCCTGGCAGATGAAGGACCTGGCTCTAGCTACCTCCTGGCCAAGGTGTCCGGCTACAGGAAGTAAATTGAAGATGTCACCTAGTGCAGGCAGCCACACGACTGCATGAGGGAGTTGGGTCCCTGGCCAAGCACTTCTTTCTTGCCTGGCTGGGCAGGGCACTCGCCCGGGGCAAAGGTGCCTTCTGTTGTGCCCCAGGCACAGAACACTCGGGTTCTGTCCACACCTCTCCTGCCAGGCACATTCCTGCTCCCTACCCAACACCTGTGGGGCCCGGGGTGCCACCAGCCTCCACCTAGCCAGTCTTCCACATGATCGGGTGAACCAGAAGGTCCCCGTCCCGCTGCATCATAGGGAGTGAGGAAGGACTCCTAATGATAATTCTGCACACGGACCCCATCTCCGCCTCTCAGTCCACTCCGGGGGACCCCACACCACCCGGGAAAGAAGACAATCACCCACTTGTACCTCCACTTCTAATCTGCCCACTCTGCTAAACATGGAAAATGCCTTCCCCACTGCAAGTTCTACTCTGAGGAATGATCACAGCATGTGACAAGTGACTCAGGCCCCACGGCAATTCCCCTGATGGGGTAGGGCCCACATGTGATTTGGAAGGCTGGGCTGGAGGGCTTGGGGGTCCAGGTTCCAGCTTAGGGAGGCAGGAGGCAGAGTGGGAAGCGACAGGTGGGATGGGCTGTGGCTGAGGGTCCCTGCCCCCCACCCCGCTCCAGCATTCCTCGAAGACTGGGACGTGGGTGGGTGTGTCCACTGAGCTTCACATTTCTGGGCGTTTCAGCCAGTGCTTCTGAAGTTGGCCACAACCTGGGCCAGACTTCCCCTGAGTTGGCCTTTGCGACACCCTCCACGGTATGCATTTCAGCACAGAATGGCTCAGCCTGGATCCTTCAAGTCTGGCACCACCCCTGCCACCAGGGGACAGGCAGCCTCAGCAGCTGACAGGGCCATGGGTCTTCTGTTCCCGGGACACATTCCGGCAGGCCCTGGTGGCATTAGCTCGGACAGAGATGTGGTCCCAGCCTCCCTAGAAGAAGAAAGCCATATCACCCTGAGGGGCTGTGCCTGGGGGACTCCACCAACCCCAACCCCAACCCCAGGTTGCAGCCAGTACTGTGTCAGCCTGACAAAGCGCAATGTTGCCAGTATGGCCCACTCACCCCAATGCCGTAGTCCCAGCCCTGCCCCTTGGGTTCCTGGGGCTGCACACCGGTGCGACGACACACAGTCCCCCGGCTCAGGCCATGGGTCCCCTGGACTTTGTTGGCGATGACCCAGACCTGGAATATACACCAGCTGAAGCCCCTACCCAGCCACTGTGGGTCACAGGAACAGAAGGGGTGGGCTAGTAAAGGGGGACAAGATGCCCAGGGACCCAATGCCCTCTGACTACCCACCTGGTCCAGGGGCCCCACGGACACTCTGCGCACATTGTTGGACACGTGCTCCCAGCTGGAGCCCTGTGGGTAGCTGGGTGTGACTCCCCCACGGTACCACAGGTTTCCTGGGGCAGAAGAGGCCAAAGTCAATGGCAAACGCCTCTGGCCCATCCTGCCACGTGAGGGTACAGGGGATGCTGGAGGTGCCGTGTGTCAAGGCAGTGTCCCCTCTTCTTCACACACCCGAGCTCTTGCCAATCTGCAGCCAAGAGTCTGGACCATGGCCAGCCCTGCCCTTTCTACTCCTGGGCTTCCCTGAGCTTCATAATTGTCCCATTGTGCTGGGCAGGGCTGGCGACATTAGCCTCTTTCTACTGAGGTAGAAAACTGAGGACAAAGAAGTTTTTAAATAAATAAAAAAGAGAGCTGGATCTGGCATAAATACTCTGGACTTCAAGTCTTCAGTTTGTCTTTTCTCAGCCATCTCACCCATAATGATGACAAAATCTTTTTCTTCTTCTTCTTCACAGTAGTAGGAATTGAACTCAAGGGCTTTGCACTTAGCTACACACCCAGCCCTTATTTATTTGTTTATTTATTTAGATAGGGTTTTGCTAAATTGCTCAGGGTAGGCTTGAACTTTCGATCTTCCTGCCTCAGCCTCCCACAGTGCTGGGATTATAGGCTGTGAGCGCCACATGCAGAGGTTCAATCTTTCATTTTTATTTTATTTTTTTACTTTTTTGAGTTATTGCTATGTAGTGCAGGCTGATCTTGAACTCACTACATAGTCCTCACTGTGCAATCCTGCCTCAGCCTGCTGAGTGCTGGGATTACAGGTGTGCACAATCACGCTCAGCTACTTAATGACACAATCTTGAAAGGAGCTGGCCAGAGCCCTGCTCAAGGAGACATGGGGGTTGGAGATGGCTGAGAGCACGCCCTGTGCTTCTTGTGGGGTCCTGTAGCCCTGACCTGAGGGAAACTTTCTAGAAGATGCTCCCAGAAGATGCTTCCACCGGTAGAAGTGACTGGCCCTCTGCTCTCTGCTCAAGTAGGGCCTGGCTATTGGGTAGGTACCTGCCAGGCCTGGGTAACTCAGGGGAAAGAGACTGGCACCAAGACTGATCTTGAGCAGAATACCTGTCATGGTGGATATGCGACACGGACTGTGCTGTTCTGTCCTGGCTCAGGCCCTGGATGGCTCCTGAAGGCCAGGCTCAGACTGCGTGGTCCTAGCCCCGTGGTCACCACGACTGGGAGGATCACACTGACATGTGGGCCAACTGCCTAGCTATCATTTGTTCCCTGGGAAGCCATGGAACAGAAAGTCCAGAACGCTTCTGGGTGCCTTGGGAAGAGGTCAGCAGGGTAACTATCCCCAGCCTCCCACACCAGTCTGGGGAGCCCCTTTGAGGTGCTCAGGAAACCCCACCTCTCCACTGACCACACTGCAGCCAAAACCACTTGCCATTTTCATCCAGGGCATACACAGACGTCTGCCCCACGGACACCTGCACCAGCCTCTGCTTGGGAGGAGACGGGATGTGGTACCAGCAGTCACCTGTGACAGGACAGCTCACTCAGGAGGTCACAAGGGACATCGAACCTGCCAGCCCAGACCTTCGGGGATGTCAGCTCCTCCAAAGCTCACAGTAGGCAGAGTTGCCACGGCCGGTCTCAGTTCCCGGGGCCACAGATGCACAGCTGGGGCCTGGTGTTAGCTGAGGGCCAGCCCAGCCCAACCCAGGACAACTGTCCACCCAACACCCTGGTCTGGCCTGGTCCAGGGCCCTCCCAGGGCCATGGCAAGTTCCAAAGATGGAGCTCAGTGGACCAACCTCAGCAATGTGGACACAAAGGTGCCAGCCTGGCATACAGTCAAGCATTAGCCTCAGTGACTACCCTTCTAACCCACTGCTGGGGAGGGGTCTATGTGCCAGCCACCAGCTACCCATATTTCCACCCCTGCTGGCCTCTCCTAGCTAGACGCTGACTGCATACTTGTCACAGAGCAGGCCAGTGTGACCCACTTTCCCTGAGTAGTCACTGTGGGGCCAGGGAGGCCTGGTACAAGGCAGGGGGCAGCCGCAAAGGGTGATGACCATGCTCAGCCCTCAGTGGCACTGAGTATGGGGATCCTTGTTTCAATGCCCCCACCACAGCTCGGTACTCACCAGCTGGCTGGGAGGGAGACACAGAGCCCCGGTAGAACGCAGAGCCGTCCCTAGCCACAGCCCACACCTGGTAGCAGGCCCCGATGGAGACTGAGGCAAAGGGCTGGTCGGTGCCAATGTGCAGCCAGGAGGAGCCCTGGAGGCAGGGGAAGGGCACCAAGGTGACCCCCAGAGTCACCAGGTCTCCTGGTCCAGAATTGGTGCAGGGTCCAGCACCCAAACTTACCTGAGGGTGGGCAACTCTGGGAAGCATGTAACACCCTGGGGTGACCCTGGTATAACACAGACCCGGCCCCTCCTGACTCAGTCCTGACCAAAGCCTGACCTTGGTCATCACTGAAGCCCTGGGCTTCAGAATAGCATATGCCAAAGAGCCTTGGTGTCAGCAGGTCCTACCTCTATCCGCACTGCTGCCCCAGACCCCAAGAGACGGCAGCTCGTCACGCCAACCTCACCCCCAACACCAACCGCTCACAGGACCCAGGGACCTGCCCGACACAAGTGTCCCCCCATCCTAGACACCTAGCCTGGGCAGGCCTGAGCCCAGCCCGACTACAAAGCAAGAGGAGTCTTGACTTTGGGGAGCATCTGGGAGAACAGGGTGGCTCAGAGGCCGGGAGGAGGGTGCTCACCACCGGGTTCAGCTCAGACACACCCAGGCGGCAGAGTACATCGCCTTTGTCACTAACGGCCCAGAGTGCAATGTTGTGACTGCGGCCATCACCATCTGGGCTCTCTGGGCTCTCTGGGATGATGGACACGTCCCCAAGGGCAATGGGGGCCACCTCCAGCCAGGGTCCATTGGTCACCAGCTTGCATTTTCTATATGGGAAAAAGTGATACAAGCCCAGGGACCCAGGCTGACCTCAGAACTCAGGGCCTGGCGCTGCTCAGAGCAACCTGCTGGAGATACTCAGAAGGTCCAGTGCACAGGAGTTGGGGTGGACAACCCTGCCTGGACTAGAGCAAGTCAGCAGGACCCCAGAGAGCACCTGGTGAGCGGAAGTGCTCCCTGCCCTCCCCCAGCCCAGCCAGCCTCTCCTCCTGCCCGAGAGCAGAACCTGCCAGTGACATTTGTCTTATTTGCTCTCAAAAACAAACTCTTCAGAAACCAGAGCACCGGGAGCCGCAGGCATTTCCTGGGCTGACATTTACTTTGACTCTGCTTTCCCGCCCTCTCCATTTCTTCCCTTGGGATTAGGTCAGAGGCCGGCAGGTCTGGCCCACAGGACCCACAGTCCCTCCCCTGGGGTGGTGGCTCCTTGGGCAGCCCAGGCTGGGACGGGGTTAAGCCTGGCATCCCGCGACTCCATCTCACCTGGCCCAGCACCTCCTCCTGACAAAATCCTTCATGGTTTTGTACCCGTGGTATGAGCTGCAAGTGGAAGAAAAGGTGAAATCAAGATCACTTCGTGGAAGCTTCTGGAAAGTGACAATGTGCACATTCTTTTCCCAACTGCTACAGAGCAACCTTGGTGTGGGTCATGGGCTCAAAGGAGTTCATGGCATGATCAACATACACGGAGAATGCTTAAATTTGTAAAATGTATTACAGTAAAAGGCATTAATCCCTCTCCCTTCAAACACACTCATGAAGCACTCACTTTCTGAAGCAGTTCTAGAAGTCCCCTTTCATTAGTATCTTTATAAGATTTGATTAAAAAAAAAGGGGGGGGGCAAATACTGTGCCAAGTGCTATCCAACAGAAAGGCAGGCTCATGAAAACATTAGTATGGCCTTGCCCACCTTACTCATCGGAACTGGCACCACGCAACTTCTGGCTTTTTCCCAAAATCAAAATGACCAAGAAAGGGAAATGTTTTGAATTCACTCAGGACACCAAGGCATTCAAGACAGCACAACTGAAGATACAAAAGAGGACTTCCAGAGCTGCTTCAGAAAGTGCCAGGAACAATAAGGTCAATGTGTTCAAAATAAGGGGAAGGATTTGCAGGGGGGCTCAGGGCAATGTGTCCTTTACTACAGTAAATTTTAAAAATATTAAACTGCTCTTTTCCATCACATTACACAGATACCACAGCATGCAACCCTCGTGCAGACAGCTTCTACTGTCTCAACAGGGTTGGGGCTGAAGTGCAGCCTTCAGGTGATAGAGGAGGTAGGGCGTTGCAAAACAGGTGGGAGGATGAGCAGGACTTGTCAATTATAAGATCCTAGGGCAATGCAAGAGCCCCGTATGTAGAACTTCTCGCCAGCCCCCAAGAGATGTACAAGGCATAAAAGAAGACCTGATACCGGGGAGTGGCTGGCTTGGTGAGATTCCATGTATGTTTCTCAGAGGCTGAGTGTACTTTTATTTTTGTGTTTATCCTCTTTTTCTCCTGGTTCAGCCCAAGTTCGCTCTGCAGAGCTGGTTTCTCCTATATCCACTTACCCCATACTTCCCAAGTAAACATTTAACACCATTTTGGGCTTGTCTTGTCCAGTTCTTCGTTTGAGGCAAGAAGGACACAGAATACTTTTGCTTGGCGAACCATTTCTAAAGAAACTGCCCTATAACACAGGGACCTGGTAGCCACATCCTCCCTGGGGCCTGGACATGCAGCAGGTGCAGCTCAGGAGTTCTGGGAACCTCCTCCTTCCCAGACCCCATCAGAGCCCTTTTGGGGAACAGGAGCCCTCTGTAATGGAGGCTCCAAGGCTGGGGGACAAGCCCACACTCTGGGGCCGGCCTCTGCCTCCCAGCTGGATCTGCTGGGAAGTCACTGGGTCTTGGCTTAGCTCTTCTGACACTGTGGTTTGTTGTCCACTGACCCATCTTCCCACCTGCCTACATATCCAACCTCCCAAGATGGCGCCAGCCTCGCCCCAAGGGGCTTGTGCTGCCCCACTTCTCCCGATATCCTCCTTTGGGCTGCCCACACCACCAGTCATTCAGAACCTGGCCTCAAACCCCTTCAGATCCCCCAGTTCAGATGTCCTAAGCCTCCTTACCCTACTTGAACCCCTCAGCCTGGGACACCAGATCCTTCCAGAACCTCTGGGCCTGGCATAGCAGGGACAAAGCCAGTGCTGAGGGAGCCACATGCTGCTGCCTGCACCTGTCCACTGAGCCCGCTGGCCTCCTGCTCATCACCACTGGCCCCAGCCCTGCATCAGCTGAGTTGGGAGTCCAGAGGCCTCAGGGCCCAGGGTCCCAATGCTTGGGGACCTAGCCCATGAAACCCGAGGCAGAGAGAGACACTCACGCAGGGAAGTCACTGGCATACTGCCACCCTTCCTGATCTGTGCCACCAGGAACACTGAAGTCCACGTACCAATCTGAAACCTAGTGAGGGGTAAGTCAGTGAGAATGGGGACCCCATTTCCCCAGATCAGTCAGAAACCCAAGGATTGCTATAGGACAGGGGGGCTCACCCAAGTCCACTGTAGGGACGGGGGCTTTGTGCTGGCCTTGGTGCACTCCTGCAGCCCTGTGGCATCGCTCCACATGTACCGGTCAGTGGGTAAGCCCCTGCAGCAGGAGGACAGGCATAGGGTGACATTGAGGACCAAGAGCGGCACCCACCCCAGACAGCCCTGGTAGCAGACTTGTACCCTATTCCTGGGGGACCCGAGGGAGCAGGTCTGAGCTCCAGCCCCACAAGAAGCAGCAGCCTCCTGGGTGGTTCGCTTGCTGGAGTCATAGGCAAACACAGAACCCCCCAGGGCAAGGACACTGACTGGGGCTACCCCATATCACCATGGTGCCCAGGCAGTAAGAACTGAGCTGTCCACTGAGGTCATGGCAGTCTGTGTAGACAGAGGGTCACCTCTCTTTTCCTGGTGTTATGGGTTGGATACTGTCTTCCTAACGATGCTGACGTCCTAACCCCCAGCAACTTCAAATGTGACCTTGTTTGGAAATTGGGTCTTTGTACATGGTAAACGTAAGATGAGGTCATTAGGGTGTGTACTAATCCAACAGGACTGGTGTCCTCATAAAAAGGGGTCGCACACACCAGTAATCCCAGCACTTTGGGAGGCTGAAGCAGAAAGATCAAAAGTTTGAGCCCAGCCTGGATGATTTAGGGAGACCCTGTCTCAAAATAAAAAAAAAATTTAAAGATAGCTTAGCGTAAAAAACAAAACAAAGCAAAACAGGCGGGGGAAGAAAAGAAAAAAAGATGAAAGTTAGATAGCAGATGGCAGATGGCTGGATGGGTCAGCTGGTTTCCAAGCACAGAGTTCAAGCGATTCCCAGCAGTAGCACCCAGGATGGAGGGGCCCAAGCTGCTAGTGAAGACGCAGGAAGATACACGGACCGAAATGTACATTTGGAAAAATAAAACCTTACTAAATCAAAATAAGTAAATAGAAACATAACGCCAAAACAGTGGAGCCTTGTATAACACATTGATTAGGCCCAGCCTAACATCACAGGCAGAGGGACAAAGCTTGTAGAGCTGAGTGGACAAAGGATGACCTTCAGCCTCAGCAGGTGCTCTGCCTTTTCTGGTACAGAGCTACAAGATAAGGGTGGTTTTCACATTTTTGAACATCTGCAAAGAGCAAAAGAAGACTAACATTTTGGGACAGCTGAAAATGATGTGAGTTCCAATTCCGGTGTGCCTATACGAGGTTTTGGAGACGGAGCAGCCTCCTTCATTCACCTGTGGTCTGTGGCTGCTTTGATGCTGACAACCACAGAGTTGAGAAGTTGTGACCTCAGGTTATTAAGATTTCCTCAAAAGGATTTAAAAAAAAATCCTCTAACTTTACATAAAAGAAAAATGATAGAAAGGAGTGGCATATGTCTATAATCCCAGTTACCTGGGAGGCTGAGGCAGGAGGATTGAAAATTCGAGGCAATTTAGACACTGTCTTGAAATAAAATAAAATAAAAAAGGGCTGGGGTGTAGCTCAGTGGTAGAGTGCTCACCTAGAGTTATAGCCCCAGCATACACACACACATACATGAAAAAAAAAAACAAAAAAACAAAAAAGATTGAGCAACTGAACTACATACATTTAAACATCAAACATAAAGAGAAAAAACATAAATCATAAAACAGGAGGCATGGCCTTAGTACTACCACCCTCCCCCTAGAACTCTCAAGCAAAACTACCATGTGTGTGGAGGCGGCCAATAATGCCAGCATTGAGAGGCTGAGGCAGAAGGACTGCAAGTTTGAACCCAACCTGTGCAATTTAACAAGACCCTGTCTCAAAATAAAAAATAAAAAAGTGCTGGGGAGGTAGCTCAGTGTGAAGACCTTGAATTCAACGCCCAGTATGATAAAAGAAAGAGAAAAGAGAAGGGAGGGGAAAGGAAGGAAGAAGGAAAGGGAGGGAGAAAAAGAAAAAGAGAGAGACAGACAGAAAGCAAGCAGGCTGTGCCTAAGCCAGGTGGCCTCCGGCCAGGCACCAGAGCCCCTCACCTGCTGGTGTAGCCCGTGACGGGGTTCCAGCGCTGGTTCTCATAGATGCAGACACTCTTCACATCTGACTGTGTGTAGACATTGCTGGTGCTGCTGGCCAGGCCTGGAAGGAGACAAGGCCACTGGGACGGAAGCTACGCCAGCCCTGGGGCCCCACAGGCGACCTGGGACTCTGGTTTGGCCTCTGGAGCCCCAAAGCCTGCAGAGAACAGGTGGAAGGGTGGCTGGAGCCAGGGCAGCTGGGGCGGGGAGCAGACCTGTGAAACTCACATGCAGAGGTGAGTCCTGCGGTCTCAGTGGACCGGTGCTAGTGTCACTGAGGCACGGGGTCCACATGGGTGGGGCACAGAATGTCCTTTCAACACTGCTTCTGCCTCCTTTCTACTCTGCCTCCCAAAACTTGGGGAGCCCTTGGGAGGCTCAGCAATCTCCCATTCCCAGGGTGCAATACACTACATGGGGGCTAGGGTTTGGGCCATGGAATCAGGAGCTGGGTCCCTGGTCCAGCCAAGTCCACCCCAAGCCCTTGTGTGTGAAATGGGGCTGCCTGCACTGTAGGACCCCAGAAGCTGCCTTCTAGAATATTCACAGCTCACAGCCCAGCTGCTGAGTTCTCAGAGGGCTCCCCAGAGGTGAGGTCTGGTCTCTGGGCTCCTCTGCCTTGTGTGTTGGCCAGGAAGTGTCCTCCTGTGCAGGCTGGCAGTGGTAAAGGTCACCTGTCATCCAGCTGTTAGTCAAGTGCCAGTGCTGGGCCAGAGGCCCCAGTGTCAGGCAGGGGATTAGAGGGAATAGCTCATGGCCAGGCTCACCTTGGACGCAGCCTCCGCCATAGCCGCCCGTGTACACCCAGGCCGTGTGGTCGTAGCCGATGCCCCACACCACGCCGCGGCTGTTGGCCTCCACCACCCGCAGGTGACCTCCCATTTGCCGCCAGAACCTGGGGGGGCCGGGAGTGGGGAGCAGGATAGACACCTCAGCCTGGCCTCCAACCTGCCGCCCACTTGGAGCAACAGCCTGCAGCCTTCACAGACGAGGTATTCTACCACTCCAGGGCTCCAGAACAGGCGCACCCGTGACCTCCCCACCTCCCTGGTATGCTAGCCAGTGCTGCTGAGGGCTGGGAAGCAGCGTGCGGCAAGCAGAGTCTCAGTGCCAGGCAGGAGGTCCTCAGGAGCCTGCCCTGCCCCTCCCTGAGCTGCACTGACCAGGGACAGAGGTCAGCAGTGGCTTGTGTTGCCCCCTAGAGGCCGCAGCATGCTACTGGGCAGTCCACACAGTGACAGGTACAGGCAGCCTTCATCTGGTGGCAGAACCAGGCATGTGTAGCACACATGTATAATCCCAGCGCTCTGGGAGGCTGAGACAGGAGAGAGGAGCAAGTTCAAGCCCAGCCTGAGCAATTTATTGACTTAGCAAGACACTGTCAAAAACATTTCTAAAAAGGTTGGGGATGTAGCTCAGCAGCACAGTGCCTGCCTGGCAAGCACGAGGTCGTGAGTTCGAACCCGGGTCCAAAAACAAAAAAACAAACAAAAAAAACCAAGCAAGAAGGCCCTATCTTCAGTCCCCAGCACTGGAATAAAACAATGTGGTGGCACAGCAGGGACATGCTGTTGAATCCTTTACATGAGCAACAGAGTTGACAGGGTGTGACAACCTGCCAAACAGAGGGCTGGGTCAGCTTCCGCAGGCTGAGGCCACGTCCCTGTCACCAGAGGGCGCCGGGCGCACAGCTCAGTGACTGTGAGTGATCCCTTTCTCCACTGAGGGGTGGGGTGGTGGGGCTCCTGGGCTTGATTTCAGTCACCGCTAAGGGCTCTGTTCACACCAGTCCCTTCAGGCTACCTCTAGAATCTTTATTTCTTTACTTTTTTGTGATACTGGAAATCATGGTATTTTACAGAGCTACGTTCTCAAGCGCTAGCCTATCGTATCCTCTTATCCATTTTTGGGGGGGGAGGGGCAGGTACCGGGGAACTCATGACCTCATGCTTGCCAGGCAGGCACTTGTGCCACTGAGCTTAGTTCCCAGCCCTGCTATCCTATCCATTTTGAGACAGAGAATCTCCCAGGCTGGACACATCCACCTGCCTCAGCCTACCACAGTGCTGGGGTTACAAGTATACATGACCATACCTGGTTCCCTTTGGAGCTTTAAATGCCCCAAGTGAGCAATCCAAGCTCCAGGTCTGGCCTCTACTGTGTCTAAAGCAGCCCTAGCCCTTGCAGTCACTAAGTGCACCTCTGCCCACCCACGCTGCGCTGCTGCCCACCCTTCCCTGGAAACACGCCTGAGTTCTCCGTCTCCTCTCTGCCCCCATGGCCCTGTGCTGCAGGGCTCAACAGGAGCTGGGCAGGCTCTGAGTTTTGGGATGGGGGAGGGCCGTGGATTCTGGGACTTGGCCAGGAGCCCCAGGGAGTTGGGGGACAGAGCCTACTCACGGCCCTGGGAAGCCAGCCCTGTGTGCACTTGGCTCCTGTGGGGGCAGAGGGTGGGCGTGGGGCGCTCTGCGGTACTGGCCCCTGGCACTTGGGGGACAGGAGAGGCCACAGCCCACTTACATCTGGTCACAGGGCAGCAGGTGGTCCTGGGCCTCCAGGTCCGGGCTGGGCTCACTCACAAAGATGTCTCCCTTGCAGGTGACAGACCAGATGGCCTGCGGGGATGGGCGGCCATGGATCTTCCGGCTCTCGCAGCAGCCCAGGCTGAGCAGGGCGAGCTGGTGTGGGCGCACGGCCGGTCACTGCTGGGCAGGCCTCAGCTGTGCTCCCTGTCCCCCAGCCCTTGGGTCCGCCACTCACTTACCCAGTCGTTCATGTCCTGCTCGGTGGCAGCGGCCAGGCGCACAGGCCACCTCTGCCGAGTCCTCTCTGGGGTGTACAGGGCAAAGGAGTGCTTGGCCTCATTAAGCACTGGGACCAGCACCGTCACCTCGTTGAGGAACACGTGGAAGTACTATTTGAAAAGGAACATGTGGCAGGGCTGTCACTTCGGTGGGAGTCCCCATGGCCTGCCAGAATCCCTTGTGGCCACTAGGCAGAGCTAGCGCCAGTACTGAGGCTGTACTTCGTGAACAGATGTCTTCATGACATTTTTTTTTTTTTGGTAGTACTGGGGACTGAACTCAGGGACTTTGCACCAAGCTATATCGCCAGCCCTGTTTTAATTTTTGAGACAGGATCTCCCTCAGTTGCTAAACTGTCTAGGCTGGGCTTGAACCCTTTATCCTCCAGAGTGCTGACATTACAGGCATGTGCTACCACGTTCAGCTTCTTCATGACGTTTTAAAGAAATGCTTTTGAGCCGGGCGTGGTGGCGCACGCCTTTAATCCCAGCACTCAGGAGGCTGAGGTAGGCGGAGCGTTGTGAGTTCGAGGCCAGCTTGGGCTACAACGCGAGCACAAGGCCGGCCTGAGCTACATAGTGCGACCCTGCCTCGAAAAACCAGGGCCGGGAGTTTGGCTCAGTGCCTTAAGTGCCTGCCCTGGCAGGCACGAGGTTGTGAGTTCAATCCCTGGTGCCAAAAAGAAATGCTTTTGACATGAATTGCCTGTGACATGCCAGCTGTTGGGAGGAGACAATGCCATCTTCTCGAGTCTGATGTCTCACCTCAAAAACTAGAGCCTGATCAGGCTTGGTGGCACACACCTGTAATCCCAGTACTCAGGAGGCTGAGGCAGGAGGATGGCCATGATTTCAAGGCCAGTCTGAACTATATAGCAAGACTCTTGTCTCAGAAAGACAAAACATACAAAAAAACCAAACCAAAACCAAACTAGAGTCGATAGGCAGCGGTTGGAGGACAGGTGGCTCTGGGCAAGCACCAGAGCGCTTTGTAAATTGCACGCAGGCTCTGGAGCAAGCGCCTCCATACCCTGCCTGTGTCCCACCTCCAGTAATCCCATCCCCGCTGACCCTGCTCCCTGCCCGCTTCCGTACCTTCTTCTCCTCATGGACTACGTAGTAGACGAAGAGGATGCTGTCGCGGGCCCCGTCGTGGCCTGTGAACTGCTCCAGGGCCACGCGGACGTCCACCCACTTGTGGGGCTTCCAATCGCACCACCACTGCAGGGTTCCAGTCTTCACCCACACAGACTGCAGCCAGCGCCGAGGCCACGGGGACACCGTCACTGCGGGGCCCTGGCCCTGAGGGTCCAGACCCATTCCCACAGCCCAGAGCCGCCCTGCTCCGACACTCCCTCTCCATGAATGACAAGCGTCGTTGTCAGGCACTGGGCTGAGCCCGAGCTGCGCCTGCATTACCTCCTCTTTGTCAGGCAGCCAGTAGGAGCCCAAACTGGCTTAGTATAAGAGAGGGACCCAGACTGCAGCCCGTCTGCCCCAGCCTAGGCCAGGACCTTGGAAGGAAGCCAGGCTTTTGTGATCCAGTTCCAGGGGTGGGGCTCTGCCTCAGGGGTGGCACAAACTACACCCTGGGGAAGGCCAGGACCACCGGCCACTCCACCCTGACTCACTTCAATAAACCACAGCAGGGTCAGGATGAAGTGACCTTTGGCAGAGGACAGCACAAGGTGCTTCACCACTCCCCTCCCTGCCCGCCTCCTCTGAGATCGCTGCCCTCTCCAGGTCCCCAGGCCCCACATGGTGCCTGGAAGGTGGCGTGGCCTGGACAGATCTTCAGAACGCATGCATCAGTGAACGAGCCCATTTCCTTATCCTTTGACCACACTGAGCATCTGAGGCAGGTGGGCAGAGGCAGGGATGCTGCTGTGTGCCCCTTCTCCCCTGCTCAGAGCTGGGACCCAGCGCGCGCACAGTAAATGCCTGCTGAAAAGAGTGCTTGGGGACAGGTGGGCGCCCACCTGCTCCACAGCTTGCTCATAGTGCCTGAAGTTCTCCAGCTCCCGCTTGGTCCTCTCTGTGAGCTGCTGGAAGATCTGCTTCCTCCAGGCGGCAGTCTGGGCCGGTGAGATGGACAGGGACAGGGTCTGCACTGAGGGAGACAGGCCTGTGGGAGGCCAGAGCCTCAGGGCCAGGGTGTTGGCCTGCAGGCAGCTGGGTGGAGGCCAGAGCTTACTCTCCCCACTACTGGAAGTTGAACCTGGGTCTTCCCATGAAGCTACTTTCCCAGCCCTTACCATTTTTTGAGACAGGGTCTTGCAAAATTGAACTTGTGATCCTCCTGCCTCAGCCTTCCAAGTGTTAGGGTTATAGGCCTGGGCCACCCAGCTCGATGTCAGCCCTGCTTGCTACCTCTACTGAATGCCCCATGCATTGTCCTCTCAGTTAACCTGATGCCTAAGGTGCCAGCCTAACAATTCAGTGTAGAAAACTGCCACCAGTGCAAGGACAGGGAGAGGGTTGTGATGAGGGGCTGCACACTGGCCCAAGGTCTTGGTCAGTGGGTCAGTGCCACCCCCCACCCCCACCTCAGGCCATGCCCCGTGCCCCACAACACCACCCCTGGGGACACCGGCCCCGCAGGGCCCCTTACCCGACTGGACAGTGAACCACTTGAGCACAGAGCCAGCCTCCACTGCACAGCCGCCCCCGGATACCCAGGCCCACAGCGGGTGGTCATCTGCCCCATAGGGCTCATCCAGGCCCAGGGGGAAGAGCCCTAGGGAGGAGAGGCCCATGGTCTCAGCAAAGCCTGCAGCAGAGTGGTTGGACACCTTCCTGGCCTCCTTCAGGTCAATATTAGTCCAGGGTAGCTCAGCTGGGGTGGAGGCCAGGAGGGGGCGCTCGCTGGTGACAGCGGTCCGAGCGGCCTCCTTTCCTCCTGCATCAGGACAGCTGTTCTCCGAGGCACACTCTGCAGTCCCTCTAGTCTCAGGGCCCAGGGTTGAGCTGTCCTTGGGGTCTCCGCAATTGTCCAAAGGTTCTTCAGGGGCACAGCGCTCAGGCCCTGGTCTCTCTGTTTCGGAGGTGGCATCAGTGTCACTTGGTGCAGACTCACTGCCGCCCTTCACTTCATCACCAAAGAAGCAGCCAGCGCTGGGGACAGAACAGGGTAGACAGTCACTCCTTCCTGCAGAATGTATGTGACTACTGGGACCATCCATGCCACTTGGGGCGCATCGCAATCTTCGAGCTCCTGTCTCCTCTGCACAGGTGGATATGTTTCCCAGGGGCCAGAACACTTGTGTCACACCCCAGGCCATCATAGCAATGTGCCTGGCTATGGTGACCTGGAACTCAGCTTTTCATTTTTGTTTTTGTAGAGCTGGGGATTGAACCCAGCGCCTTTGCACTGAGCCACGTCCCCAGCAATTTTTTTTTTTTTTTTTTTTTTTGAGACAGCGCCTTCCTAAGTCACTAAGTTCCCCATACTGGGTTCAAACTTTCCATCCTCCTGCCTCAGGTTCCCAGAGCGCTTACAGGCGTGTGCCACCATGCTCAGGTCTGATCTGGAATTCTTCACTGTGATGAAATACATATTTTCATCACCCAAATACAAACCTGGTACCCACTGAGTCATTGCCCTCATCCTCCGCCTCCTTGCCCCCAGCTCCTCTAGAAAACACCAGTTTACTTTCTGTCGCTATGGATTTACCTATTCTGGACATTTCACATCAAGTGGAATCATGGAATCAATGGGCGGTCTTCCATGTCTGGCTACTTTCACTTAGCATAATAGTTTTTTCTGTTTTGTATGAGATAGGGTCTTGCTATGTAGCCCAGGCTGGCCTTACTCCTGTGATTCTCCTGCCTCAGCCTCTCAAGTTCTGGGAGTACAGGAAAGTGATACCATGTGTGATTTAGCATAGTTTTCTTAAGGATCATCTACATCATAGCATAGATCAGTATTTTTCCTTTCATTGACAAAAATTTTATTTTATGAACCATTAAATTGTTTTCCCCAATGCCTGCCCCACCTTACACTCTCACCAGCAATGTGTGAGGGTTCTCATTTCTACAAACCCTCACTGGCACTTCCTTCTTCTGAGTCACAGTCCTCTGGTGGGGATGACATGGTCTCTTACTGAGGTTTCAATTTGCATTTCCCAAGTGACTAATGATGCTGAACATCTTTGCACATGCTTTTGTTTTTTTGTATATCTTTAGAAAAATATCTATTCACACCTTACCCCTTTTCAAATGGGTTGTTTTCCAGTTAAGTTGAAAGACATTTTTCAATATGTATCAAATGTGAGGCTCTTATCTTGTGATTTGCAAATATTCTCCCCATTGTACAAGTTATCTCTCCATTCTCTCTCTCTTTTTTTTTTCTTCTTTTTGGTACCAGGGATTGAACTCACAACCTTACACCTGCCAGGCAGGCGCTTATGCCACGGAGCTAAATCCCTGGCTTTCTTCATTCTCTTTATAGTGTCCTTTGATTCACGAAATTATTGTATTTTTTGCAGTGCTGAGCTACATCCCCAGTCCTTTGTATTCATTTATTCTTATTTTGAGACATGGTCTTACTAAACTGCCCAGCCTGGCCTCCTTCCTGAGTAGCTGGGATCATAGTCATGCATTACTATACCTGGCCCTCAAATATTTAATTTTGATGAAGTTCAATTATCTGTGCAGACATTCCTTGACTTATAATTGGATTGTGGTCTGATTAACCCATCATAAATTGAAAGATAACAATACATTTAAAAGCCAGGCATAGTGGCGCTTGTCTGTAATCCCATCACTCTGATTGCAAATTTGAACCTAGCCTGGGCAGCTTAGCAACTTAGCAAGACCTTGTCTCAAAATTTAAAAAAAGACTAAGGATGTATGTAGTTCAGTGAAAAAGTCCTGGGTTCAATCCCTAGTACCACATACACACACAGCATTTAATACACCTCGTCTACTGAACATCACAGCTCTGCCTAACCTTCAATGTGCTCAGAGCACTCTCATCAGACCACAGCTGGGCAAAATTACCTAACGTGAAAAGTATCTTATACTAAAGTGCTGACTATCTCACCACCAGTGAAGGAGACTGAACGTGGGGCAGGGATGGTTGGCCAAGCTTTGGGGGCAGAAGGGAAGAGGACCAAGTTAGAGGGGACACTCCTGGTCGGGGCTCATAGCTATGGACACTCCCATGGTAGCAACGAAGTGTCCCCAGCTTGGACAGTCGGTCACCTGCCTGTGGTCTTATGGCTGGGGCGGAGTTGGGACTTCTCCACATTCTTGGACCCAAGTACCCCAAAGTATGGACCCCAGAACTTCAGCAGCAGCCACATCACCAGCGACCTCATGAGAAACTCAAAATACCGAAGGCTCAGGCAGGATCTGGAGATCTGTCTGAGCCTGAGTCCCCCCAGCATGCTGCAGGGAATGCCCAGTCTGTGGTCAAGACCGGAAGAGGCCTCTGTCTGGGTCTCCAAGTGCCTTGTACAGGTACTTAGCATCTGCCACTCAGGGACGGTCTTTCCAGCCCCGAGCCTGAGCCCTCAGAACCAGTGGGCCAGACCTGGTTCTGGTCCCAGTTCCATCCTGCCCTCTAGTGTGCTGCTGCCATGGCCTAGCGTCTGAAGATGCCTCTGTTCAGTCCCCCGGCTGCCCCCACAGATTCCTCTGCAGGGCTGAGTGGCCAGGACACACGCCAGGCTCCAAGCCGAGGCTGCAGCACTGGGGGCTCTCATGGGCTTGGGGACTGACGAGGGCCAACACCCTGCAGAGACCACAGACAGCCTGTGTCCCCCACAACTACTCCGTGCCCTGCTGCCCCTGGGTCACCTGAGGAGGCTCGACGAGCTGCCAGAGTGCGACCGGTCACTCTCTCGGCCTGCGACGATGGCTTTCCACGTCTTTCCACTGAGCTCACTGTGGGTGACACCCTGCCGGAAGTACACAGCTCGCTCCTCAGCGCCAATGCCCCAGACCTGGGACAGACAGAGGTGCTGCTCAGGGAAGGCGGGTGCAGACCTGGGGCTCCTGAGTCTTATTCGGGGTGCAGAGGGAGAGCAGGCGGCCAGCAGGGCTGGAGGAAAATTGCAAACCCAGGAGGAGCCCACATGCCACGCAGTCGGGTGTGAGTGTGTGCCAGGGCCGGAGAGGTCAGGGGCTCAGAAACAGGAACCCAGGCCTGGTTCCCCGATGTCAGGCAGACTTGGAAGACGAAGTGGGTGGATGGACACTGCGCTGGGATGCCAGGTCCACCTGTGTCCCTATCTTCCCTGTGGCTTCTGGGAAGGGAATGTCTGTGCTCCAGGCACAGAGCACTGGGGGTGTCACTGTCACAGCAAGGGGCTGCACTCTTTGAGTCTGGACAGTACCCAAACCTCCATATCTACAGGAAGGAGGCCGCGTTGTCAAGCTATAGAGGTGACACTTAGGAGTAGTGGCATCCAGAGTCAGGAGACCAGTTCCACCCCTCGCTTGGTGACTAATCAAAGTACAAGGGCTGATCAAAATATATGGTGAATGTTTAAATTTTTTTTTTAAAGAAAAATTATTACAAAAAAAGACACAATATCTTAATCTCCCTCAGGCCACTTCCCCTCACTTTGAACACACTTATTCCATCATTTTTGTCACTTTCTGAAGCAGTTCTGAAAATGCTCTTTACTATTATAAGATACAGTAATAAAAAAATATGATAAATGCTACTGCTGAGTGCCCTCCAATGGAAAGGCAGGCTCATAAAAATGTGACAGTGAGTCCTCATCCTCCCTATTCATCAGATTTGGTGTTGTGCAATTTTTGTCTCTTCCCCAAAGTCAAAATGACCACGGAAGGAAAACATTTTGATTCAATTCAGGACACTGAGGTAGCCATAACTGTGCAACTAAAAATACTCATGAAAGAGGACTTCCAGAGTTACTTTAGAAAGTGGCAAGGACAATATAAGCCAAGTGTTCTAAGTGAGGGGGAACATTTTGAGGGATTTAATGGTGATGTGTCTTTTACTGCAATAAATTTATAAATTTAAACATACATGGCTTTTTTTTTTTTAGACAGGATCTCACTATGTAGCCCAGGCTGGCCTCAAACTCAAGGCAATCCCTGCCTCCGCTTCCCTAGTGCTGGGATTACAGGCATCACCACCACATCCAGCCATAAATGGTATTTTCCCATCACACTTTGCATGTCTCTGTGACACCCTCCAGGCTGCAGATATGGTCCCCACTCCCAGCAGATCTGTGCTCACCAGTCTGAGCGAACAACCTTAGGAAAGCAACCAGGGACAAGGGGAGACTGCAGACCCTGGCAGGAGCAGCCTGCTGGGTGCTCTCAAAGGCAGGGAGTCCCCCTGCCACTGGGAAGGGACAGTGGAGGCCTGGTGGGCACAGTGCATTAGGAGCCCTGGGAGTCACATGCCCACCTGGTCATTTAGCCCCACGTTCACCATCGTCATTTCCCCAACCATCTCGATCCAGCTGGTGCCACAGGGATTGTGTGAGTTGACGCCTCTTCGGAACCACACCTGGAAAAGCCAGAAAAGAACACATTTCCCTGGAGGCCACAGAAACAGGACTTTCAGTTTTTTTTCCTTTCTTTTTATTGATTGATTGCCATACGGGGGATAAAACCCAGAGCCTTCACACAGAGCTACAGCCCCAGCCCTTTATTTTATATTTTTATTTTGAGTCAGGATCTTGCTAAGTCTCTAGGTTGCCCAGGCTGGATTTGAATTTGCAATCCTCCTGCCTCAACTTCCCAGAGTGCTGGGCTTACAGGTATGCACCACTATGCCCAGCTAATAAGGGGCTTTTTCAGCACTCAGAAAGAACAAATGAATAATAATAACTGGCTCACACTCTAAGTGAGCAGGGCCAGTGCAGGTCCATCTTCTCACATCCTCATCTGTGCCCCAGCTGAGTCACTTGTCCTCAGCCACATCTGTCCCTAACCCAGTATGTGGAAAAAGATCATTTTTTTCACTCAAACTGTCCTCTCTGTAGGACAACTGCCTTAGAGGTTATCCAGGAAATTTATAAACTCATTATTAGAATAAATGATGTATTTGGGGTCTATAATGCTTGATGAAATTGTCTCCTTAATGTCTGTTTGTAAAACTATGCACCATCCAATTAAACTTTGCCCAGGCCTGCCCGAGGCTCCAAGGCTCACCTGGTGGTTGTGGCTGGCCCCTACTATCCCCCAGGGCTGTTTCTTCCCATTTTGGGGGGTGGGCTGCGCTGGGTCCCCCGGTATTCTGGTGAATCAGCAATCATGCTGAATTTCTAAGGTGTGCTGCATGAGGGGTCAGTTAATGAGAAAACTCTCAAATCCCCCTTATAAACATTTCTAGAAAGCCAGGCATTGTGCTATTATGCACCTGGAGTCCCAGATAATCAGGAGGCTGAGGCAGGAGGATTGCTCGAGCCTGGGAATTCAAGGCCATCCTGAGCGACACAGATAGACCTCATCTCAGAAAAAAACAAACAAAAAAATAAACCCTAAAACTCTAGAATGTGTCTTCTAAACCCAAAGAATGTGAACATATCAAATGCTTGAAGACTAAGCAAACACACATACAAATCAAAAGTTTGCTTATTTAAGCCAAAGGGATAGACATGTTGCTGTAAAAGGTTGGTGGTAATCATCTTTGGGAAGTGGGGTGCCTGGGACCCACTGGGGGACAGTATGACATATTTGGAGGCTGAATGTGGCCTGCGACTCTGGGCCCAAGGGTGCTGGTGATACAGACTCAGATGTGTGGGCATTCACCCCCTTGGGTGCTCATGAAAGCAGTCTGGAATTGGCTAATCTTATTAGACCTGCCTCTGATGAGACAGAAATGCAAATGGTGGCTCACACTGGAAGGCTGAGGCAAGAGGATCCCAAGTTTAAGCCCAGCCTGGGAAATATAGTGATTTGACAAAACTTTGTCCCAAAATTTTAAAAAAAGTTAAAAAAATAAACAAAAAAACAGTTAAAACAGAGCTGGGGGTGTAGCTCAGTGTGAAGGTCTCCTGGGTTCAATCACCAATAACACACAAAGATATAAACATAAGCACTGAGTAGGGGAAAGAAGAGGCATTTAACTAAGGGCCTCAGCAAATTAGCTTCTGATTATCTGAAATGTTTGCTCTGCGGTTGGGTATTTGGGTGTGAATGAGGGGAGAGACCACAGCATCAAATGTCCTGGCTGTGGGTACTGATTTCAACAGCACAGAAGCTCACAATGCTTGATGGATGCCCGATTTATTATAAAGAGTTCAGAAACTCTCAGAAGAACAGAACCCCAACGTTAAGTGGCACCTGCAGAGCCACCCCCAGGCCCCAGCATCCCCATCTTACTTTCCGGTCCTTGGTGACAGCCCAGACCACGCTGACTCCAGCCGAGACGTGCATAATCCCGTTCTCAGACCCGGGAGGCTCCACCACGGACCACGAACTGCCTGGCAGCCCCCCAAAACACCAGGCAGCTGCATCAGCCAAGATGCTGGGGGGGTGGCTCCCCCCCCCCCAGGGCAGGGTCACCCACCTTTGGGGTTGTTCCTGTTGATCCCTTCCCGGACCAAGGCTTGCCCCTCCCAGAGGGTAACCCACAAGAGGTCGTGGGGTCCGCAGCTGATCTGGACAGCCTCCCCGGGGGTGTCCACCAGAGACCACGATGACCCTTCCGGGTTGGGGTGGCTGACGTCCTCCCTGTACCACACCTGGGAAATGACAGAAGAGTGTGACACCTATGTGGCCTATTAGTACATTTGAACAGCTCTGTGTGGGGGTCTCTGCATACCCAAGTGTGCAGATCACCCACTTAGTCCTCACCTGCCCTATCTGCCTGCAGCTACAGGGCCCCCATCCACCCAACCACCAGGTGCAACTCCAGCCTCCAGCAGAGGTGCCCAGGGCTCCTGGCCAGCCCGTGTGTCCTGCGCCCCCTCGTGGTAACGTTCCCTCAGGACACGCATCTCTTGGGTGGGAGTGTGGGGGTGTGGTGGGGGATTGGGTGGGGGAGGGAAAACCCCAAGCCGCATTCACACCAATGTCTAAAATGTCCACTTCTCTTGCTCTTTACCCTAAATAGCAAAGACTGCATGATGCCCTCATATCATCCAGGCTGTGGCTTATTTTGTCAGGAAGAGGTTGCATGGTCCGGGCAGGGCTGGCGAGCCATCTGAGAATCTTCAGACTAGGAATCCCGGCATCCCCGTCCTGCCACCCCACCCTTACAATGGGGCTTTGGTCAGGCCCGGAAGCCTCTTTCTTGGTACCAGGTGGCTTCACTGAACACTGTCTCCTTGGCTCCTGGACCACAGGGTCCTGGTGCCACTTTTTATGGACCACCGGAGTGGTGCTGGCACTTGGAGAACACGAACGCTGCTGTGGCCCTGTCCTCCTCTCTCTGCATCCAGGTGGACAAGGCTCATTGACAGGGGACCGTCCCAGGTCAGCTCCCTCACCCTGTTGGCCTCTGCTGCCAACCTTCAGCATGGCGCAGAGGGAGCACCTGTGGTTAACCTGAGCCCTAGCCAGGTGGCACCCCGGAAGTGAACCTGCTAAAAAAATAACCTGCCCTGATAAGCTTGAAGCCCACAACGGACTTGTGGTCAATTTGTGGTCAATTTGTGGTAGGAGCTACTGAGCAATTGTCAAGTATCATCTAAAACCATGGCGAGAGGGCTGGGTCCCCTGAGCTGCTGCTGCCGCCACCGGGGGTAGTTTCATTCCTTTTTATGTAGTTCAGAGTCTCTAAGAAAAGGATTCCTTCTCTCTAAACATTCACATATAGCATCCACCCACCCACATATCCATCTACCTACGCACCATCTGGGCATATACCCACCATCCATTCATCTATCCACACACCTAACATCTGCCTATCTATCCACCCATACATCCATCTACCTTTGCATCATTCATGCATCCATCCACCATCCATTCATGCCCAGGCCCAACACCTATCTATCCACCCATACATCCACCTACCTACCCATATCCATGCATACACCTACCATCCATCCGTCCATCCACACATGTATCACCTATCCTTCTACCCACCCCACCTAGCCACCCATCCACACACCATCCATCCACCTATATACCCATCGCCTGTTCATCCATCCACACAGCAACTGTCCCCACCCGCTCCCATCCAATATGCACACACCATCCATCCGCCCATCCACCTCCTTACCAACTATCTAACCACCCCCCCACTCCCCACCCTCGCACAGTGCTTCTGGATACTGTGGGAGGCACCAGTAGAGAGCGGGCTGGGAGCCAAGAATCTAAGGATTCAATCTGGATGGCATCTGAGCCGGGGGTGCTCCAGAGAGGCAGGCCAGAATCAGCCATGCGATGGGGGATCAGAGGTTTCTGGGAGGAGTGGGTCCCAGAGGCCCTCAGGACAGGACCCACAGAAAGGGGCCTGTGGGGAGCCTGGCGAGGTGCCTCTCAGGAAGTCCCTACCCCAGGGACAGGAGGCACAGAGGTCTCCAGGTAGCCTTGGTCCCTGTGCCCAGGGACCCTACCCTGCCTGGCCTGTGGCTGGGCTTCCTCCCTTGCTGCTTTGCGCCCAGGGCCTAGGGACAGTGGCCTTACCTTTCCCTGCAGAGACACAGCCCACACTGACAAGCGGCCCACGGGCTCCTCCGTGATCTCCCACCCACCCACGGAGAGGTCACTGAAGGGATCAGGCAGATCCTTGAGGTCATCCTTCGAGGGGATCTGAAATGAGGAGGCGACAAACAGTGGCTGTCATGACCTGGTGACTATCTGGTCAGGTGCCCATGCTGTGTCCTCTCAGTTGGGGCTGGGCCCACATTAACTGACCTCATGAAGGAGGGAACAGGAATACACACAGCATTCTAGCCCTGGGCTCTCTCTGCATTGCCCTCTCATCAGCCACCAAGCTCGGGCACTGTCCTGGAGTGGCCATGTGACAGGTGGGTGAGCCACGGGGTCTCAGTTCCGGGCTTCTAAGACTGACTGCTAGGACTCTGTTCTCTGGAGCTGGGGGGCCCTGGCAGAGCCCAGCCGCTGCCCCAGAACACAGGTTGGGTGAGTGCCTGAGACCACTCTCTCTTTAAAGCCACAGCAGAAGAACTCAAAGACCAGATCTTAGGGCAGGTGCGGTGTCCCCTTAGGCACAGACCTTGGCCCAGGCATCCCGGGACTTGTATCTCCTGTATCGGATCCACTTCCGCCGCCGCACACACGAGTTCCACTTCTTGTCTCTTGTGTAGGTGGCAGGGAAGTCGAGGGCATAGGTCCACCCCTGAAATGCCAAGGACGGGACTCCATAAGGCTCTGGGGGGAGAGATTTGAAGATGGGAGAAACAGGGAGGAGGGAGTCGGGAGTGTGACAGCAGGACTTGAATGCGTGACCCCACAGCAAGCAGAAGTCAGACCCCCCCCCCCGGGGCACTGCTGGGGACAGAAGCAGCAGGGGACAGGGCTGAGCCCAAGGTGACCCTCCCCCAGGGTAGACAAGGTGGGTACCGAGTTTACCTACCCCTTTCTCGGTGGGTTCCCCTCCAAAATTCTCATCCACGTACCAGTCCGACTCCCACTCCCAGTGTGGTGACGGCAGTGCCACCCCATCCAGCGGCCGGTGCTGGAGCCCACTCACGTCGCTCCACTGCCAGCGGTCACTCGGCAGAAGCTTCTCACAGAAGCCGCCCATGGGGTTCCAGCGCTGGGACCAGGGATACAGAGGTGGCGTTAGGTCTGAGCCCGCCAGGCCCCTGCTGGGATTCAAGACCCCAGGCCACTTCATCAATGCAAGCACAACCTGATGGCACAAGCCACAATCCCAGCACTGTGGAAGACTGAGGCAGGAAGATCACAAGGTCAAACCCAGCCTGAAGAACTCAGCAATGCTGTGAAAGCCTGCCTCAAGATAAAAATTTTAAAAAAGGCCAGGGGAGGTAGCTTAATGCAAAGGCCCTGGGTTCAATTCCCAATAGAGTGGAGACAGAGAGAAAGAGAGAAAGAGAGAGAGAGAAAAAAAAAAAATCCAGAGCATTGACACAGCCCCAAAGGACAGAAAACCCACCCACAGCCACAACTCTGCAAGAGGGGCAGGCAGTGGAGGGCTCAGTCATCCGGGCTCCTGGACGCCCATAGCCCGCACCGCACAGCCCCTCTGCCAGTCTGCTCTGGCGAAGTCACAACCTGGGCTCCGGCCCTGAGACTGAATCTGTGCCAGGTGGAAGGGAAGGAGCATAGGGACTGGGGCGAGGCTGGGGCCTCTCCTCTGTTCTTCGGTTCATTTGAACCCCAATCCCAGGATACAGATCGCTTCAGCACCTGCTGACACAGGCTGCTACCTGGTTCTCATAAGCCTCCTCTCGGCAGCGGATGGAAACGTCGCTGGCGCACATGTACAGGTAGACCTGGTTGTCACAGGCGATGCCCCAGCAGCACTGCGTGGCTGCGCTGACCCGCTTGAACTCCAGCTGGGTGTCCCTGCACAGCTCCCAGTACTGGCCAGCCGTGGACAGGGTGTAGACCCTGCCGAAGAGGTCCACAGCCCACAGCACAGATGTGGGCATGGCGCTGGCGGCTGGAAGGAAATCAGAAGTAAGAAGAAGGGTCAGTGTCCTGGTCCCCAGCCTGGGGACATTGTTGGGGGAGGCACTTGAGAAACTTCTCATGCCACAGATGGCAAAATAAAGTCCAGAGAGAGAAATGGGTGGTTATTCCACACAGGAGAAGCAGAGCCTGGTTTCCAGTGTAAATAGCCGTTTTCTTTCTTTGACTTTCCTTCTTCTTTGTTTTTGCAGTACTGGGGATTGGACCCAAGGCCTTCATGCTGAGCTACATCCCCAGCCCAATTTTTTTCTTTTTTAATTTTCAGACAAGTTCTCATCAAATCACTGAATTGTCTAGGCTGGGTTTAAACCTGCCATCCTCCTGCCTCAGTTCCCTGTATGCTGGGATTACAGATGTGCACCCTACCCCAGTTCCCTCCTTCATATTATGGGAATTTTTGATTTTTGAAAACATAAAAAAGTGCAGCCGTAAAAAAACAAAAAAAAAGTAACATCTACGTATTTACCTCCTCAAATTTAATGATCATTATCCTGTTACAAAGTTTCTTCAGATCTTTTTTTTTTTTTCAAAAGACCAAACGAAAGACTATATATTTATTTGAATCTCATTGTTCCCTATGCTGGTCTCACTGTGGCAGTCCTACCTGGGCTTCGTGAGGGGCAGCCTCAAGGGCCTGGGGTCCCAGCTGGAGTCTTGTGGGGTCCTGCAGGAGCCAGGTGACCATGGGAACTCTAGGACACAAAAGTCCCTCATTACCGCCTCTACCACCCGGGTGTCTCTTGCCATTTCCCACTCCTTTCCTTTCTCCTCTCTGTGCTCTAGATGGTAGCCAAGCTGTCACTGTCTGTCCCCTGTGCCCAGGGCTGACACTGCTGCTGCTTCCTGGGGTAAATCATGGAGAACTGGTTTCTAGTAGAAATCAGCTTCCCACCATAGTGGGGCCACATGGCCAGACCTGAGGTATCCAGACAGGGAGCGATGAGGGCAGGGGAGTCAATAGGAAAAGCTGGGCCAGACAGGGTGGCTTTCAGACCCAACAAGGGAACACTGCCCTTGGGCCACGAGAAAGGGCAGAAGTCCCCAGATAGGACACCGTGTGGTTTCTGGTTTGGAAACCGAAGCTACCAGAAGGTGTATTTAGGTGCCTTGAGGCTGGGATGCCACAGGCAAAATAAGTCTCTTCTGGAAGACAGTAAATCAGACAACCACCAAGAAAGATGCAGGCCGAGAAGGAAGTGACAGAGGGGAACAGGGAACAGGAAGATGGGAGGCAGAACGGAAGCCAAGTTTTGGAAAATACCCCTGGCTAGAAAGTAGAGAAGGCAACAGGAAGGAGGATGGAAAGAGCTCGCCTCGGAACTGCTGGCCCCCAAAACTTCAGGGGCAGCCCACCTGTCATACACACAGAGCTACCTGGAAACTGGGATCTGTGTTCCGGTGCCTAAGACACCACTGGTGACCCCCAGCTACCCTTTCCTCTCTGCCTGCTCAGGCCTGAAGCTCCTTCTGGCACCTTCACAGAGACTAAGAGTGCTCAGAGCATCTCAGACCCACACTACCAGAATTTGGCATGTGTTACTACCACCCAAAGCTAACTAATCTCTCTTTGACTTAATTTCCTTTTGCATACAAATCAGAAAGGGTCAGGTATGGGTGGTACATGCCTGTAATCTCAGCACTCTGGGAGGTTGAGGCAGGAGAATCACAAATTCAAACTCAATCTAGGCAACTTGGCAAGACTCTATCTTGGGCCAGTCATGGTGGCACACACCTATAATCCCAGCACTCAGGAGGCTGAAGCAGGAGATCACTGCAAGTTCAAGGCCAGCCTGGCAAAACTGTCTCAAAAAGACACAAAAAAACCAACCAACCAAATGAACAACAACAACAAAAAACTCTACCTCAAAATAAAAAATAAAAAGGGCTGAGAATGTAGGGATGTAACTCAGTATAAAGGTCCTGGGTTCAATTTCCAGTACCTTCCCCACCAGGGGGGAAAAAAAAGCCAGAATGGAATAGTGACCTACTTACCTTGTGAGAATTAAATGAGGTAATATTGATAAACATAGTTCAGTACTCAGCAAGAACTGAACGAGTGGACTGATGTCATTTCATTACTTGCCATTTGCTACCACACTGGCTATTTATCTCCTATGTCTAAAAAGAAAAATCAAATCCCCTTGTGGTCCCCTGAGTCCTGAGCTGCTTTATTTTCTCCTAACAGTGCTATACACAGAGGTTGTTCAACCAGTGTTTAATGATAATTACCTCCACCCACTCCCAACAGGCCACAAATTTCCTGAGCCTAGACAGAAATACTGCTCCAGGAAAGGGAAACCACAGATTACTTGAGAAGTAAACCATGACTGGCAGACAGATATTTGATAGAGCCAGTAAAATGTCAACAGTGTAACTAATAAGGTGAGGGGTACAGGGGCAGGTGCTCATTGTATCATTGTTTCAGTTTGGGCCTGGAAGTGTGGCTCACTGGTAGAGCGCTTGCCTAACTCGCACAAGGCCCTGGGTTTGATCCCCAGCACAGAGAAAGAAGGAAAGAAGGAGAGCAGGAAAGGAAGGAAGGAAGAAAGGAAGAAAGAAAAGGGAGAGACTTGCAATTTGATTATATGTTCGAAAATTTTCATCATAAAATGTTGGCAAAAAAAAGTAGTTTTTTAAAAAAAAGTTGCTATGAGCAGGGCATGGTGGCTCACGCCTGTAATCTCAGCACTTGGGAGCCTGAGGGAGGAGGATCATTGCAAGTTTGAGACCAGCCTGAGCTACAAAGTGAGCTCAAGGCAAGTCCAAACAGCATAGCAAGAGCCTATCTCAAAAAACCACATAAATAAATAAATAAATAAGTTTCTATGGTGTCATTTTAAAATTATAAATTAATCTTCTAAGATAGCTCATAATTCAGTCTGGTTCAGTCTAAGGTTGAGCTCAAATAATGGAGGCCCTGATTTGTGTTTGATACACTTTCCTTCAGATAAATGACTAAGCAGTAATTAAACCTTCTGGGCAGTTAGGAAGGATACATGGAGGTTGTGTTTACAAACTCCTTTTGAAATGTGGACCCAGACACCTGTTACTTCCTAGCAAAAGGTGCCACGGAGTTGATATTCTTGGCCAGTCACACCTTCTTTCTGCCTCAACCAGGAGGCACCCCAACCCGTCACATACCATTTCCTGGCTGTGAGCTGACCAGGCAACCTGTCCTGGGTCACTGGGTCACAAGGCTGTTGGAAAGGGGTGCAGAGTATTAAGTGCTGTGATTCTGGATTCTGGAATTTCTTTGCTTTGTAAAAGTGAAGGCATGGAGGGAATGGCTTTCAAAGAAGCAACCTCTAATTCACCAAGATTTGCTACAGAATGATTTTGAATTGGATCTTCAGTCACTCTGTTTTAAAAAGGCCTACTCAGGTGTAATGGTGCAGGCCTATAATTTCAGTACTCTGGGAGGCTGAGGTAGACAGATTGAAAGTTCAAGCCCATCCTGGCCAAGGTGGGGAGATTGTGTCTCAAAATAAAAGATTTTTTTAAAAAGGCTGGCACAGTGGCATACATCTATAATTCCAGCACTCAGGAGGTTGAGGCAGGAGGATCACCCTGAGTTCAAGAACAGCCCGGGCTACACAGTTCAAGGCCACCATGAAATACAAAGTGAGATTCTGTCTCAAAAAATGAGCGGGGGCGGGGGAGAGGTTTAAAAAACAAACAAAAAAGGCCTGCTAGGCATCCTTAAAGCCATCTGCCTTTCTCCATCAGTTTGCTCACAGATCCTACAGAAACCAAAAAGCGCCCAAGGGCAGCGAGAGTAGAGGAGGTAGAGGGGGCAGAAGGGTACAAGAAAGCTCCCCAAGCGTCCACTTTCTCTGAGTCTGCCCCAGGACTCCTCCCTGAAAGCTACATCAGGATCCAAGGGGTGCGGGGAGGGGAGGATCGACAGCACTTGCACAACAGTTGAGTCCTTCGTGAATAGAAGGGACTCGCCGCCCCCAGGATCTGGCTGCAGGAGCGGAGCTGGAGGTGTGAACGCGGGGCCTGCAGGCGAGAAGGTGCAGGTCTGGGTATCTGGAAGCGCAGGGTGTCTGTCCAGCCTCCCCAGGCAAGAGGTGCCCTGAGTCAGCCTGCTTTGCACCCCAGTTCCTGCACTGGGCGACATGTGGGCCCCTGCCCGGCCACCAGTGGCATAAATAGGAGAGGAAGGCCCTGACCATCTGCCCACGCTAATCCCAGCACAAGCAGATTTGCTTCCACGCCTGCCCAGGAAGAAGGCCCCACGTAACTCCGTTCTCTAAAGCCGCTAGGGTGCAGCGAGCGACGGACTTCTTCAATCACTCCAGACCAAGGAGTGGGGGCGTCATCAGAGCCTGGCGTTCGGTCGGCCGGTCGGGTCGGCGTTCCGGGGGGTGGTGGGGAGGAGCCGCCCGCCAGGTGTGCAGGAAGGAGCACAGGTAGAGCCCCTCTCGCCCTCCCCAGGGTCCTCGTAAACGCAGCCAACAGAGGGGCGCCGCTACCCGAACCTTCCTAGAGAGCAATCGCGCCAGTCGCCACGTTCCTGTGGCAGCTGGGGAGACAGCACCGCAACGCACTCACCTGGCCCGGCGCCGGGGGCCCGGGTTGCGCCAGGTGCTCTTCTCCTGCTGGGTTAGCGGGCCGGCCCTCCCCAGCCTCAGGCGAGGGGCGGGCCGGAAGTGGGTCGCGGACCATCGCCCATTGGCCAGTGCTGTCCTGACGTAACGACCTGGGTCCCCCGATTGGCTGCTGTCTAGCCAGTTTAGGGGGCGCAGAATATCGCGCCTACCCACTTCCGGGGTCGAGCCAGGTGTTTCGGCGGAGGTCTGGTCTGGGGAGCTCCGGACGCTTTCCGGCAACAAAACCCACTAGCTGCCTCAGGACCCGGCTGCAGGAGCGGAGCTGGAGATGTGGACGCGGGGCCCGCAGGCGAGAAGGAGCAGATCTGGGTGTCTGGGAGCGCGGGCAGCTTGAAAGTCGGCGTGAGGCACAGGGAGGTGGCTGGTAAGCAGGTGTCCCTGTGGATTCCGACGGGTTGAAAGGTAGCCCTTGAGTGCACAAATTTAAAACTTCACTCTTAGTTGGGCCTGGTGGCGCATGCCTGTAAAACCAGCACCCTGGGAGGCTGATGGAGGAGGATCACAAGTTCGAGCCCAGCCTGGGCAATCTAGCAACTCAGGGAGGCCTTGTCTCCAAATAAACAAAAAAAGTTAAAAGGGGTTGGGGATGTAGCGCTGTGCGAAGACCTGAGTTCAATCCCAAGTACCGCAGAAAAAAAATTTTTTTAATTCATGAAAGCCGGGCGTGGTGGCACACGCCTTTAATCCCAACACTTGGTAGGCTGAGGCAGGAGGATCATTAGGAGTTCAAGACCAGCCTGGGATACACAAAGTTCAAGGCCAGCCTGAACTGCATAGTGAGACCCTGTCTCAAAAAATAGGCCAGAGATTTAGTTCAAGTGGCCTAAGCGCCTGCCTGGCAGGTGTGAGGTTGTGAGTTCGATCCCCAGTGCCAGAAAAAAAAATCTTCATGAAGACAAAAAAAAAAAAAAAGGCCCGGGTGTGGTGGCACACTCCTGTAATCTCAGCACTCAGAAGGTTGAGGCAAGAGGATCGTTGCAAGTTCGAGACCAGCCTGGGCTACAAAGTGAGCCCAACGCCAGCCTGAACCGCATAGTGATACCCTGTCTCAAAAAAGACAAAAATAAATAAATAAATAAATAAATCTTCATGGAAGAAGTCTAATTTTGTGCCATGGTGACAATAATAGTTGCTGTGTTGCTCAACCTCTTTTTGTTGATAGTGACAACACAGTTCAGTCTGTTCTAATGATACTAGTAATGTGTGAGTGCTCCTTGGTGCCAGGCATGGATGTAAGTGCTTTCTCCCTGTCTTCTCACTCCATCCTCCCAGCAACCCAAAGATGTGAGGTGGGTGTTGGTGATGGTCCCATGTCACAGATGAGATCACAGGCTGAGTGACTTCTACCATGAATGTTGGTCCCCAGGGATTTGCACCCACTGCATCTGGCCTGGGAGGAAAGCAACCAGGATAGGATGGAGAATGAAGGGTGATCTTCAGACCATTAAGGAGCTCTCAGTGACAATAGTGGGACTGTCCCCTTCCTCTTCTTTTCACTTGAGGTGAGTGATTCTGCTTTGCCATGCTGTCCTAGCAGGATGTGCAGGCTTGCCACAGGCTCAAAAGCAACAAGGCCAAGCCAAGCATGGCAGTACACTCCTGTCAATCCCACACTCAGGAGGCTGAGGCAGGAACATCATTGCTAGTTTGAGGACAGCCTGGGCTACACAGTAAATTCAAGGCCAGCTTGAATTACATAGTGAGACCACAACAGGGCCAACCAGAGATGGACTAAAACCTCCTAACCTGTGTGCCAAATAAACCTTTCTTCTGCCAGGCATGGTGGCACATATAATCCCAGCATTTTGGAGTCAGAGGCAGGAGGATTGCCATGAGTTCCAGGCCAGCCTAAAGTACATAAGCAAGTTCAAGGCTAGCCTGAACTGCATAGCAAGACTCTGTCTCAAAACAAAACAAAAACAAAATTTAAAAAATCTTCTTTGTAAGTTGATTATTTCAGGTGCTTCTTATAGTAACAGCTGTCTAACACATCCTTCTGTTTCCTCTTAGTTTTTGCTCCTTTCTGAGGATGTGGATAGGTTTTTTTCCTCTCATGACTGGGCAGCCCACACCGGCTGACTGCAGTGGGGAAAAAAATAAAGCAGAAGCCTCATGTTATCCCTGGTGGTTTTCTGGAATCCTGTACCTATCCTTGACCCTAACCTTCCACAGGGGCTGGCATCTGTGGACTGGGTCTGGCACCCACCCAAAGCAGGAAGGTCCAGAGGGCCAAAGGTGATGGGGTCTGTCCTGGTTAATTTTCTCATTGCTGAGACAAAATACCTGACACCCAAAATTAAGGAAGGAAAGGTTTATTTAGCTCACAGTTTGTGGAGTTTTCAGTCCATAATCTGCTGACTCCAAGGTAGAGTGGCACATGGCAGAGGGCAACAGTTCATGGCAGTGAAAGACAGCAACAGCAACAAGAGCAAAAAGGGAGGAGCTTGAGAGAGGATGCTTTCCCTTGCTTATATTGTATGTAGACTACCTGTCCCAGGGCAGGTGTAGCCCTCACACCCATAATCCAAGCATTGGACCATAATTCAATCACAAATTTTAGAAGCCTGCTCCCATGACTGTATGAGGCTTTGGGGGGACATCCAGACACAAACCATAACAGGGTCTTAGTTACTTTCCTTGCTGCTGAGACATAATACCTGACAGCCACAATTTAAAGGAGGACAAGTTTATTTTGGCTTATGGTTTTAAATGTTTAAGTCCATAGTTGGCAGCCTCCAAACAGGAAATGGCTTGGTGGAAGGACAGAAAAAGCTGCTCAAGGTTTTGGCAGTCAGGAAGCAGAGAGAGAAGGGAGGAGCTGGGGAGGGAGATAAACCCAAGCCAGGCCCCCAGTGACACACCTGTTCCCCCCAGGCCTCCCCTAAAAGCAAGTCAGCTATGATGCCTTCATACTCCAGTCACCTTCCAAAAGCAGGTGAGGCTCTCTGGGGACGTCTAGATCTAAACCATAACAAGTGGTTCCTTGGAGGAAGACTTGGGTACCCTCAGCAGAAGGAGGGCTACTGCAGAAACAGTGGACAGGGAGACCTGGGTTCTATTGTCTGTGACACTTGTAGCCATTTCTCCTCATCAGCCTCAGTTTTCTCATAAAGAGGCATGGTGGCTCATGCCGTAATCTCAGCACTCTGAGAGGCTGAAACAAGAGGATCTCAAGTTCAACCCCAGCTGGAACAATAATTAAGGCATTAAGAACTTTCCGTAGCCCCTCGTGGTGTTCTTATGCTCTGACAGTTTGATTCTGTGCCTGCTACACACCCAGCTTTTGCAGAGCTGGCTCCCTACGTAGTCAGAGGTTCTATTGGTTCCTGTCCTCACCACTTGGCTAATCTCTGTTCCTACTTCTGCCTTGTTATGTTAGCCTCCTTCTTTTCCTGTTTCTTCTCCATCCTGACTTTACCACTTCTCTGCCAGGCCAGACACAGTGGTTTTGATCTCGGGCCATCACTTTGGGTCACTCAGGCTCTGAGTCTGGTGCTTGTCTGTGGGGCAGTGCCATCACTTATCTCCTCACATTCAGCCTTCAAGTCTCAGGTTGAAGTTCAACTCTTACTGAACCTGAGGGAAAGAAGGCCTGGGGTGGTGGTGGTTGCAGTATTGGGGCTTGCACCCTGGGGCATTACCACTGAGGTACATTCCAGGCCTTTTTATTTTTTATTTTGAGACAGGGTCCAGCTAATTCACTGAGTTCCCCAGGTGGGACTCAAACTTGTGATCCTCCTGCTTCAGCCTCCCTTAGTCTTGGGATGATGATGATGATGATGATGATGATGATGATGATGATTTGGTACTGGGGATCTAACTTACAACCTTGCACTTGCCAGGCAGGAGCTTATGCTACTGAGCTAAATCCCTGGCCCTATTTTTTGAGACAGGGTCTCACTATGTAGTTCAGGCTGGCCCCGAACTCACTTTGTAGTCCAGGCTGCTCTGGAACTCACAACGATCCTCCTGCCTCAGCCTCCTGAGTGCTGGGATTAAAGGCATACGGTACCACGCCCATCTTAGTCCTGGGATTATTGATTCGTGCCACCAAGTCAAGGTTAGGTCTGCATTTCAATGCCCTCCTATTTTGTGCATTCTCTACTCTGATCCCTTACATGATGTGTTATAATTCTTTTGCTCCTTGTCTCCCTGACTACTTGAAAAACTGATGTTTTAAATTCATGTTGGAATTTCCAGGGTTTAATAATTGCCTCATCCCATAACTTATATGAAAAGAATGAATACTCTCCCTATCCCCAGATAACCAGTTGGTCATGTGTTGAAAAATGTTGTCAGATCCTCAGCAAAAGGTGCAGCAATTAGCAGAAGTCTGCTCTGTCTGTTGCCACTGTCCATTTTGTCCGTCACCTCCACTGGCAGCTCCCTTGGCCCCATCCCAGAGAGGTAGGAGATGAGGGCAGGGCAAACCAGTTAACCAACTATGACTAGCCCATCAGTCATGAAGAACCAGGACACATGTGCAGAACACAGAATCCCGGATGAGAATGCAGCCCTGAACCCTGGTGGGACCAATCAGAAAAGGACCATTTAGAGTCCTCATTTACATATGTCATGAAACCAAGCAGGCCTTTGACAGAATAGCATAACTCTGATGTCAGGCGAGGTGATAGAACAACTGTCCCAAGTGCCTTGTTTGCTTGAGGGAGAAGCAGTGTGGAGGTACAGAGAAGCCCAGGCATTACTCCTTGGAGCCGCTGTGAACCTTCTCACTCTCCAGAGCTTACTTCTTTCCCACATTCAATAAATGTAAATCCTCACTGTCGTTGCTATTGTCTTGTTCAGTTTCTTGTTGAGGACACCAAGTACCTGGAAATAATCTCTTCGGGATCTAAAAGCAGGTAACACATGCCACTTCAGGACAGGGAGGCTGTCCACGTGGTTGGGTGGCTTCAGGGGACTATTGGACAGCACATTGGTTAGCCATGGTTATATATTTGCTTCCCCTGCAGAGTAAATTAATCACAAGCAGTCTTCATATGCCATTTTCACTTACATTTGCTCATGGTCCATCCACCTTTGTCCAGCCAGTGAGTCATGTGTCTGGCAACGAGCTTGATCCTCCCAAGGTGGACCCTAGCCAGCCCTTTTCCTTGGCTTCCTCTGCCCTTCATCCCCACAAGGACTGGGAGTGCCCGGCTCCCTGACTGGCCCTGGCTGTACCCAGCTGTTTCCTTTGGACTCTACTAATTAAATCAAGGTCAGCATTTTCTTTTTCCCTTGTGACAATTAACATGGTAATTAAAGCAGATAAAAATATGATGTCCCCTCCACCTCTGGCAGAAGAAAGCTCACAAAAATTGTGCCCTGAAAAGTGTAGTTGCCTGGGTATGATGGCATTTGCCTGTAATCCCAGCACTCGGGAGGCTGAGGCAGGAAGATCACCAAGAGTTTTAGGGTTTGAGGCCAACCTGGACTACCTAGTTAATTCAAGGCCAGCCTGAACTCCATAGTGAGACCTTGTCTCAAAAAAGTAGTTTGAAGTTTACATACAGGTCCAGATTCTTATATCTGAATGCAGTCAAGTGTTCTGTGGTGAAGATGTGATGTTTTATCTCTAAAACAAAAATAATACCTAAGATTGAAACCACAAAACCTCTATGGCCTAAACATAGAAAAACCATGGGGCAAACTGAAAGTCAAGAATAATCACTCATGCCTGAAAAAACTCAGCCCCTGTCTGATTATGGAAAGTCATGCAAATGTGGCAAATCAAGCATTGGTTTGACAGACATTTGCAGATGCTTCCTGAGTGTTAAGCTCATTAGCACGTCTTCACATTGGCAAAGAGCAGGACTACTGATAAGGTCAGCAGTGAAGTACAAGGGTTGGGAGGGGAGGAGGCAAAGCCTGGTTAATTTTTTTTTTTTTTATCCTGGCTTGCCTGTTTCTTTACTCAAAGACTGGCAGATAAATACAAATACAGCACAATTACTTTAGATCATTCTTCACGCTATACACACAGATTCGTGGACAGGATCTGAAAGAAACCTGCAGTCAGTGTTGAAATGCACGCAGCACTTTCTTCCTCTGCTCAAGAAAAGAAAAATAGAATGGCATCAGCATGTACTCATGTGACAAATGATTCAGACATAAACAGTGGGTGCAAAGAAACTATGTTAACATATCTATAACTTTTATTAATGAAACAGAAGCAGCCATAATGATTCAGATACATTCAGTTACTGATAACTAGTTGTGCATGAAAGGGCACCATCAGAAGAGCAATCGTGCCAAACATGGTGGTGTACATTTGTAATCCCAGCACTCAGGAAGCTGAGACCAGAAGATTGCTTTGAGTTTGAAGCCATCCTGGGCTACATAGTGAGTTCAAGGCCAGCCTGAACTCATAGCGAAATCCTGTCTCAAAAGGACCAAAAAAAAAAAAAAAATCATGCTGCAGAGAAAAGTCATACACACACACACAATGAGAATATAAATTTTAAGATTAACACATGCATGTTTAGTACTAGAAAAGTCACAGCCCTCCAAAATTTCTCTATGTTACAAAACCCCTCTGCATTCAACTAAAATTAAAATGCTCCTAAAAGGATAATACTTGTAAAGTTTAAGTCTTTTCAGTCACAAAACTACAATGCGAATAAATGTTCAGGGTCATTTTCAAAACAAACCCATTCTTCTGATGGCATGCACGATTAAAAGGTCTATGGACAGACCCCTGTGTGCATGCAGAGGCCCTGCTGGCCAGGAAGAACCAACAAGGAAGCCGTGTAGCTCCCCTGTGCACGGGCGGTAGCCCTGCCAACCAGGGAGAACCAGCAAGGAAGCTGCCCCCAACCCCACTTGTAAGCAACCAGATGTGACACAGGCTGAGATGATAACAACTGAAGTAGGGAAGCAACCTGACATTTGTGTTGTTTGATTGACAGTGCAAGCCTGGGGCCGGTAGTCTGAGCAATGATTTAGAGGATAACAATGTGCAATATAGTAATGATGGTGGATTTCCTACTGTCCTATCACTGTTTTGCTTTGTTTCATTTTACTGTTGTTTTATTCCCTTTAAAATAAAAAAAGTTAGCTAGGTGTGGCACACGCCTATAATCCCAGCACTCGGGGGGCTGAGGCAGGAGGATTGTTGCAAGTTCGAGACCAGCCTGGGCTAAAAAGTGAGCTCAAGGCCAACCTGAACTGCACAGTGAGACCCTGTCACAAAAAATAAAACAAAATAAGTTTTCACCAGCCATAAATAAATAAATAGAAAAATCAAAGGTCTGTGCAAGTCTATATTCCCAGTCTATATTCCCAGTGAGACTAGGAGAAAAACCCTCAAGTAAATTTTCAGTTTGTAGATGGTTAGAGGATTTTGTATTCCAGCAGGAGTTCAAATTCTCTGTATCTTTTCACCAACAATTACTAGATTTTCTTTTCTGATTTTTTGCTGCAGTAGCAGCAGCTCTGTAATCGCAAGAGCAGCTGTGCACAGCTGAGTAACGGTGTACACCACTGTAAACATTTACACAGCAGCATTCAAATGCGAGGAGCCCCACTTCCTTTCCACACATGAGACAGCAGTTCTCTTTCTGTTTTGGTTTTCCAAGGAGCTTTCTTTGCTCTTCTGATGGCTGTTGTGCTGTACCTGGCACTCAAGCTTGCAGATCTTCAGCTTCAGGTACAGCTTTGTCCACTTGAGAAGATCCTACAGACACTGAGAACATGACTGATTTGATACAGAGCTTTTAGATGAAGAGGTAGAATCTAATGCTGACTGAGTCCCTGGACAGTGCCATCTGTGCACTGAACTGGTAATGGTTCAAACTGCTGACAGGAGCTGCAGGTGGGTTTATTCTACCACTACTACTATTCTGTGTTTGAGATTTTTTTTTTCTCCTTTTTGAGACAGGGTCTCACTCTAATTCAGGCTCACTACACAGGCTAGGCTAGCCTCAAACATGGTGATTTTCCTGCCTCAGTCTCCTGAGTGCTGGGATTACAGGCGTGCACAACCACACGTGGCTTGAAGATGCTTTTTATAGCACTGAACACACACCATTTGTACGAGGGTTTCCATAAAATCTGCAACCAGTGAAACAAAGCATAAGCACTTGGCTGTGATTCCTTTCTTTTTCTTTTCTTTTCTTTTCTTTTCTTTTTTTTTCTTTCTTTCTTTCTTTCTTTTTTTTTTTTCAGTACCAGGGATCGAACTCACAACCTCGAGCGTGCCAGGCAGGTGTGATTCCTTTCTTGAGCCACGTTCCTTTGGGGTATACCTAGCGACAGTCTCTCTACCTGATGTGCCACCACTGATGATCACCTCTGTGAGTGGGGACAGGTGAGGCTGCAAATCCTGCTCCCTCCACCATTTACTAAACTTTTCCATGTGTCCATGGGACTGCTGACCTGCTACAGAGAGCACCAGGAGTGGCCCACCTGCCACTGGCCAAGCCTCGTTAATTTCTTTAAGAAAAAGTACTCTCCAGGAAGCAAAATACAACTTGCCTTCATATCCTTAAGGGAAGAGGTTTATGCACCAGGAGGCTGGGGCTGACCTGGCATTTCTCTGATCTGGCCTACACCAAATGGCTGCTCATGGTTGGCAGGAGTTTGAGGAACTTCTCATGATGGGAAAATTGCAATGTGTTCACAATCAAAGAATAATCGGTGTGTCATGCCTGGCGCTTGTGTAGTATGGACGAGGAGACCCTGGCTTTGATTCCCAGCACTGGCAAAAATGATTCAGATACAATATGTATATATATCAATTCCCCAAGATGAATGTAATAATTATGTATTGCAAATATATTCTAATTTTAACAAAAAACTCGTGTGTTTATGTGTATTTTGGTTTTGGCAATGTGTGTGTTGTTTGTGTGTTTAGAGATTTAACCCAGGGCCTTCCCACTGAACTACATTTCTTTTTTATTTTGAGACAAGCTCTCGCTAAGTTGCCAAGGCTGGGTTTCAACTTGTGATCATCTTCCCTCAGCCTTCCAGAGTGCTGGAATTACAGGTGTGTACTTCCCCACACTTGGCTCCTGTGGCTATGTATCATGAAACCTTGGTTCAAAAGCATAATTCTTTCTGTAAACATGCTTATAATCTGAATTACTTGTGTATCAAAGCAAATTTCCCCATAAAAAATGAAGGAAACTCAAATGATTCATTCTACAACCCAAAAATATTCATATAAAAGTGATTACAATACTGTAATATAAGAAAATATATAAAAATAAAGAAAAATAAATTAACCTGTGCTTAGCTTTGAAAACTTTCATGGCTAGTGTGAGGGAGAGGTGTGAATCACTGCTCTCCACTGGCTCAGTGTAATTTTTTTCTTTTTGTGTAACTTTAACAAGGACCCTGACCAATGACTCTTGGCTTTTACCTCCTTTTGAAGATTTTCTAGGATTATACTGCATTGTCATTAAACAGATTCATTGCTCACATTGCTATCACCTTATTTAGGCAGTGATTTTCTACAGAATTTTGCACTATTTCCCACATTTTACACATTTCCCAAATCATGTATGAATGAGGAGGATCCTCTATCTTTTTCTCATACTCTACAGGTAAGATTTTCTCCATAACCTCTTTTGGGAGGCAATCACTCACAATCCTGCAGCAAGAGAGAGAGAGAGAGAAAGAGAGAGAGAGGGAGAGAGAGAGAGAATCCTGATCTCCTGCCTCAATAAACTCTTATTCAACCTTATTTAAAAAATGAAAGAAAAGACTCAAATCCACACAATTAGGAATGAAAAGGATGAAATCACAATGTACCCTGCAAAAATCCAAAAGATCATCTATAACTACTTTGAAAACTTGTATTCTAATAAGATGGAAAATGCAGAAGAAATGGATAGATTCCTAGATATATACAAATTATCAAAGCTGAATCAAAGGAACATAAAAATCCTACATAAACCAGTATCAATCAATGAAATCAAAGATGTCATTAAAAACCTACCAACAAGGAAAAGCCCAGGCCCTGATGGGTTCACTACTGAATTCTACAAGAAATTTAGAGAAGACCTAAAACCACTACTTCTCAAACTCTTTAATGAAACCTAAAGGAAAGCAATATTCCCAAATTCATTCCTGAAAGCAAGCATTACCCTGATACCAGAACTGGAGAAGGATCTAACTAAGAAAGAGAATTACAGACCAATCTCCCTAGTGAACATAGGTGCAAAAATTCTCAATAAGATACTGGCAAACAGAATGCAGCAAATCAAGATTATATACCATGACCAAGTGGGATTCATCCCAGGGATGCAGGGATGGTTCAACATATGCAAATCAATAAGTGTAATACACCATGTTAACAGAGCAAAGGACAAAAACCATATGATCACCTCAGTACATGCAGAAAAAGCATTTGACAAAAGTCCAGCACCCATTCATGATTAAAAACCCTACAGAAAATTGGAGTACATGGTCTTTATCTCAATTTCATAGAAGCCATCTATGACAAACCAACAGCCAACATCATACTAAATGGACAAAAACTGAAAACTTTCTCTCTAAAACAGAAACAAGACAAAGATGTCCATTGTTTCCACTTTTACTCAACATAGTCCTGAAAACTTTAGCCAGAGCAATTTGACAAGAGAAAGAAATAAAAGGAATAATGATAGGAAAGGAAGAAGTTAGATTATCATTACTTGCAGATGACATGATACTCTACACAGAAGACCCCCAAAACAACTAAAAAATTGCTAGATTTAATAAGCAAATTCAGTAGCATAGCTGGATATAAAGTCAACACTAACCTGCCTCAGTTTTATTTAGTGTCATTAACTTACTCCATTCCACACCCCATGAGCTGTCTTTCCAGCAGCGAAATGGAAACTGCTGCTGCAGCCAGGACCTGCCTTCCATGGGACCTGAGGACACACTTCCCGGTCTCTGTTCTTGGAGTGTCACACGGCATCCCAGACAGGCAGGGAACTGAGGATTGGCATCCTGGGCTCCAGGTGGGAGCTTCCACAACACTCCATTATGCTTCCCCACACCTCTTCAAGGCCAGTCATCTATGCGAATGGATAAAAAAAATGCCGTATTTATACACCATAGAGTACTAAGTAAACTTGAGTCATTCATAGGAAAAAGGATGCACCTTTTTCAAAGTCCTATGAGACTGTGTTAAGTAGAATGAATCAGACACACAAGCTTACATATTGCATGGTTTCTCTTATATGAGAAACCCAAAATATAAATAAAGAGCAAAATAAAAGATAATAGAGTAGGGAGATAAATATTCCTCAGAAGAGACAGAGGGAAAGAGAAGAAGGGGAGGATGAAAAAAGGAAGTATGTTTTGTACATGTGCCAACTGCACACAAGGAATATAAAGATTATGTACTACAAACATGAACTACTAAAAAAAGTCAATCATCTACAATGGCCAGAATTATAATTAGCAGTGACACACGCATGCAATCCCAGCTACCTGGCAGGCCAAGGCAGGAGAACCACAGTTCAAGGCCTATTTGGGCAATTTAGACCCTGTTTCAAAAGTAACAAAAAAGGCAGTGGTGTGGCTCAGTGCAAAGCCCTGGGTTCAATCTGGGGTGGCGAGAAGAGAGGAAGGAAGGAAAAAGAATTAGTAAAGAAGCATTGCTTTTTTCCAAGGAGAAATTTTAGAGATACTTTTGAGAGTAAAAGATGTCAACTGGATGGGACAGATACTAGGAAGTGGCATAAACCTCCAGATATGGCCACTCTCAGATCTAAATGTGAAAGATGAAACAAACCTTTTAAGATATAATAAAGCATTCTAAATTTCTTGAGGTGAGGAAGGGTTTAATAAAAGGCATATGATGAACTAATCTTTTTTTTTTTAACTTAAAGAAGATAAAACAATAAACCAATCAAAACAAACTGGTGTAAGAGATACAGGACTTCAAAACCTTATGAAATCAACAATAGTTACCATAATGCCTTTTGATGTCTTCAAAATAGCTGCAGATAATTTCAGACATAGTAAAAATCAAACAGAACAGTATAGAATAGAAACAATAAAAACAAAACAATGAATGCAATAAAAGATTTCAAAACGAGCCAATAATAAATCCAAAATGGCTACCATAATATATCTTGCTCTCCTTGAAATAGCTTCTCCTGCCATTGGATTTAACATAATTGAACAAAATGAAAGAGAATAAAACCCAACCCACAAAACAATGAAAACGGTATAGGACCATAGGGAATCAACAATGGCTGCAACCCTCAGGAGATCCCTGCTAGATGCCACACTATGTCCCGATATCCTCTGAACCTATAATCAGACCACTGGCCCTACACCTGCAATGTTAGTGAAACACCAAAGCACCACAGGCATCCAATTGTGTTTCAGCTTGACAGCTATCATCACAGCCTGTGTTTCTCTGGAAAAGCTGGTCACTTATGGGATGGGGGGGCTTGGTACTTCTTGTTTGCCAGCTGGTGCAACAGAAGAGACTGGGGTCTGGCTGTTTCCAGTCCACTGGTAGCCCATATATAGCACTGGTTCCCAGACTGGGCCTGTTTGCTGGTGCAGCCATTGTTCTCTCTCCCCCTGGTCCATGAATGGCCTGATGAACTAATCTTAAAGGAAAATATCAATAAATTCAGGTACTTAAAAGTCAAGAGCTTTTCTTTTTCCTTCTTTTTTTTTTTTTTTTTTGGTACTGAGAATCAAACTCGGGACTTCTCACTTGCCAGACAGGTGCTGGGCTGCTGAGCTATATTCCCAGTACAAGAGTTTTTGTTTATGAAGATGCCACTCATTGTGTGAGAAGGAAAGCAAGGAATGGGAGAAGGTATTTGTAGCTTGCTGCCAACAAAGGGCTCAGATCCAGAACATAGAAAGAACTCTTGCAAGTCTGAAGGGGAGAAACATCAAGTTGAAAAAATAAAAATAAATTTCAAAGGCAAAGAACTTGAACAGGTGCTTTAAAAAAAAAAAGAACAAGAGGAAAAGCAAAAGGTCAATGTACTCAGGAGAAAGTGCTCAGTTTCAGCAGTAAACAGATGCTGATGCGGGGAAGTGTGCATGGGTGGAAGTGTGCGTGGTTGTCACTGGGGACATCACCTGGAGAGAGGAGCCCCTGCCACCTGCTGTGCTCTAGATAATATGCATACCAGGTGCAGCACAGGGAATTCTTAGCCTTGTTGTTTGTGACAGTCCCACTGTGCACCATGGTGGAGCAGAGATAAATATGATGTCACCATTCAGGAGTGTTTCTGATAACAAAAGTGAATGAAGTACACTAAATGCAAAAATATGAATGAGTCTTGAATGTGTGCTGAGTGAACAAAACAAGACCCAAAAATCTCCATATGATCTCATTTATACGTGAAGTTCAAAAACAGGCAAGAGCTGGGCTTGGTGCCCCGCACCTATAGTCCTAGCTATTCAGGAGGCTGAGGCAGGAGGATTACAAATAGTAGACCAATGTGGACAATTTAGGAGAATTTGTCTCAAAGTACAAAATAATAAGGGCTGAGGGTAGGTCAGTGTTAGAGTCCTTGCCTAGTATGTGCAAGGCCCTATGTTCAATGCCCAGTGTTGAAAAAAAAGACCAAAAAAAACCCCAAAAAACTAAAAACTACTTTAAAATGAGAATGCTGGTAAAAGTATGAAAACAAGGAAGTGATTACCATAATGTTACCATAACAACCAGGATGTGGATGCTTTGGGGAGCACCAAAGGGACAAGCTTAAGCTTGGAGATGTTCTAGTTCTGGATGTGGGTGCTGGTTACTTGTTTAGCTTTATGATGATTCACAATATTGATGTCACTTGAAAATTTCCTTCTGTGTATGTTTTACAATTGAGAAAGGTTCCCTTTCCCAGTGGAGTCTTTCCCCTCTAGACACCTACATTTGGGGCCTTGTCTCATGGGCAACCAGCAACAAAGGACACCCCAGAAAAGATTCACACCCTTAACCAAAGAGATGAGACATTTGGAAACCCAGAGGACTCACCCTGCAGTCTGAATCCACTGGAAGACAGAGCCCGAATGGCCCTGGGTAGGTGCCTTTGCTCATGTCTGGTGCAGCACCAGAGGCAGAGACGAGACTCCTCAGATCCCACTTCTGGTACCATGTAACATCAATCAAATTAAACTCAGAAATTGAAAAAGTGATGAGGCTATATTTGGGCATCTTAGGAACTGCAATTCAGGACCCAGTTTATGATAGCTTGGAATCAGTGTCCCAACGAAGTAGAAAAAGTGAGAAAAGCAGCAGAGGATCCATCAGGAGATTAAAGAATGTATGACAGAATGGAAATATCTATAAAGCATGAGTCTCATAAGCCCCTGATATGCATCTTGAGCATCTGGGTGCAGTGTATCAGTCTGGTCTTTCCAGATGCCTGTGGTCAAAGGGGAAGGTAATCAGATTTCTAGGCAGCCCCTGAACTATGTATATGTGGTATGATCAAAATATGCAGTGAATGTTAAAAATGTATTACAGTAAAAGACACATTGCCATGAAACCTGCTTAAAATCTTGTCTCTCACTTCAAATGCACTTCCCTTGCTGTTCTTGCACTTTCTGAAGCAGTTCTGGAAGTCGTCTTTTGTGAGTATCTTCAGTTGCACTGTTGTGGCTGCCTTGATGTCCTGAGTCAACTCAAAACATTTCCCTTCTATGATTATTTTGATTTTGGGGAAGAGCCAGAAGCAGCACAGTGTCTGATCTAGTGAATAAGGTGGATGACGACTCAGCATCATAGGTATTTATGAGTCTGCCTTTCTGTTGGACGGCACTAGGCAGCAGCATCCCCGGTAATTTTGATTATGACTTGCAAAGACATTCAGGAAAGTGGACTTCCAGAACTGTTTCAGAAAGTAGCAAGAACAATGGGATAAGCATGTTTGAAGCCAGAAGCGATTTTTTTTTTTACAGGGTCTCACTATGTAGTGCAGACTGATCTGGAACTGCTGAGTGCTGGAATCACAGGTGTATACCACCACGCTTAGCCAGAGGGAATATTTTGAGGGGGACTCATGATTCGTGTCTTTTTCTGTAATAATTGTTTTAATTAAACATTAATATATTTTTAACAGGTAAGTCTTCACTTGATGGCCTTTCTGACCCATTTTTAAAAAGCTCTTTTGATATTTTCATCTTCATGTTTTATTGTTGCAGTTTAGTAATTTCTTTCTTTCTTTCTTTCTTTTTTTTTTGGTACCAGGGATTGAACTCATGACCTCGTGCTTGCCAGGCAGGCACTTATGCCACTGAGATAAATCCCTGGCCCACAGTTTAGTAATTTATTATAAGGATGAGACTGAGGAGCAGCTAGGTGAGAGTGGTGCTCAGTGAAGCGCACCAAGGGAGGGTGTGGAGTGTGCCTCCAGGGCCACCTTCCATATGTTCACCTTTCCTGGCAGCACCCCAAGTCTCCCTCAGAAGCACTATGGAGCCTCATCTCCTGCCACACCCATCCTTTCTATAGACTGCTGGTTGGGGCTGAAAAGTCTAGCTCTCTAATGACTTTTGATCTTTCTGGCAACTGACGTCTATCCTGAGGCTAAAGTCACCATATTAACATAAACTCAGGCATGACTCTGACTAGTAACAACAGAGATCCTGTTGCTCAGGAAATTCCCAAGGTTTATGGATCCTTGTCTTAGTTTTTCTTCCTCAGTGGGGCATGTTGCTCTGCTCTCGCAATTTAAAAGAGGAAAGGTTTATTTTAGCTCACAGTTTATTGAGGTTTCAGTTCATAGTCAGCTGGCTCCACTGCAGGACAACATAGCAGAGGTCTTGTGACAGGGAGGTCAGGAAGCAGAGCCTGACTGGGGAGCGGGGTAGGAGATAAACCCTTCCAGGCCACACCCCCAGTATACCCACCTTCTTAGACCAGGCTTCACCTGCCAAGTCACATTTAGCTATAAACTCATCAGTGGACTAGTCCACTAGTGAGTGTCATGCCCCCAGGATCCAGTCACCTCCCCAAACCTCCACCTTTGAGAGCATGGAGCTTTGAGGGAACATTTAGATATAAAGCATAACATTCTACCCCTGGCCCCCAAAAGACTCATGCATATCTCTATTCAAAATGCATTTAGTCCATCTCTAAGAGTTGTCAAAACTTTAACAGATTTAGCATTACTGAAAAGTCTAGGAGACAAGTAAGACTGCCTTCTGGGGGCCTGTGTGACCGGCATAGACCCCAGGAGGAGAAAGAAATGGGCTTCTCGAGAGCCCGCCCAGCCGGGTCTGAGCACCTCCAACCAGAAGACAAGTAAGACAGCCTTCCGGGGGCCTGCACAACGGGCATGGACTCCAGGAAGAGAAACATGCACCCCCAACCCCATACGCCTATTGGCACACGGGCTAAGAATCAAGGACAAAGCCCCTCCCCCACCCCCTGTAAAACAACCTGCTTGTTCAGAGGTCTGGCTACATTGATAGCAACTAAGGTACATAAAACAACTAAATGCTAGTATTGTTTTGTTCATTTTGCAGGCCTGGGGCTGGCAGCCTGAGCATCTCTTTGGAAGATGACAGTACGCAATGTAGCAAAAATGGGGAATTCTCTTCTGTCTTGTCTTGGAGGCCCAATATTGTTCTCGTTGTTTTGCTTTATTCTGATTAATTTTATTTGGCCTTATTTTATACTCTTTTTATTGGTTTTATTGTGGGGTTTTTTTTGTTTGTTTGTTTGATTTTACTATACCTTTGGAAAGGTCAACTATTCTGAAAATAACAAGATATACTATAGTAGCTATTGTTTTCATAGTATCTTTCTTAGAAGTTCTGTACCAGTTCTACTGCTTTGTTTTGATGGACTTCATTCTGTTACGTTTTGTTGGATTTTACTATCTTTAAAATAAAAAAAAAGAAAAGAAAAAAAGAGAAGAAAAGTTTAAGCCCAAAGTCTCCCCTGAGATTTAAGGCAAACTCTTTACTGAGAACCCCAGTAAAAATAAAGTTAAACGTTTCTAACACACAATGGCACGGCATAAACATTCCCATTCCAAAAGGTAGAAAAAGGGGGATAGAAAGGAATGGGACCAAAGCAAGAACAGTAACCCAGCAGGGCAAGCATTAAATCCTTCAGTTTCCAGTTCAGTGCCCAGGGCAGTCAGTGCTAAGATGTATACTCCAAAGGGTTTGGGAATCCCACCCCTCCAGCATTGCTAGTGGTGGTTGTAGCCCTCAAGACCTCTTTATTGGGCCAGCTTTCAGCTTTCTTCCAATGTTCTACATTCTTAGCTTCTCCAATCTTCTGGTGTCTCCATTGCACTTTTGGTTTCACACTCACAGCTTCACACACTGCCCTTTCAGGGGGCACACTGCCTGCCCCAGGCCTTGTTCTGAAGCCTCCTTGACCCCACAACACTTGCACTTGCATGTGTGTAAAACTAACACCATGTGGATAACACCAACGTCTGCCAGCAGGCAGAACAGTAGCTGAACCCTTTTGCTTTTTGCCAGTAGTTGCAGTGGCCTGTAAGTGCCTGGATGACTAAGCACAGTAAACTAAATGCCAGGGAATTAATTCTCATTCCCTAGGCTGCTGCCATTCTGGAGCATGGTGCTTCTGGGGTGCTCTTCTTAAAGCAGAGTCTTTCATTTTTGCATATTCAAGCTTTGGAAGGGTGGGGTCCTGCCGGTTCCCAAATGCCCTCAGACCATCTTTACTATTGTCCTGTTCCAAAGTACTTGGCTTCTCTTTAATGTTAATCTGTTTAGCAACCAAGTTCTGCTTAGCTTCATGTTTGCAGGCCTCAACTTTACCTGAGCTACATTTTTGGCCAAACTCAAAACTTTTAAAATCATTCCACTGGGCTGTTTTCTCTTGATTTGCAACATTGACCAGGCTAAAAGCCCCCAACAGTACCTAAGCCACAAGCTGAATGTTTGGCTGCCTTGAAATTTCTTCTACTAGCTTAGTTGCTGCCCTTAATTTCAGTCTCCTGAAAATCCTCTGACAAAAAAAAATTTTTTTCTTCTGAAAATCCTACAGACAAAATTTCTGCTAGAGCATCTAAGAGTTGTCAAAGCCTTGGCCTAGAGTCCAACTGCCAGTGTGGTCCTTCTTTCCACCTGAAACCTTTTGAGCCTCATCTTTACTGGGTGCCTGTCTATTAGAATTTTGGTCTCCTGAGCTTTGGCCAGAATCTCCCTTCAAGCTCAGTTCACAGCATTCTAGGACCTAGCACCTCCAAACCTTGCCAAACTCCTCCTACAAGCCAATTCCAAAGGCTTCTGAACCACATGGTCAGATAGTGTCATGCCAATGACCCCACTCCTTTTCCCGAAATCTGTCTTTATTAATTTTTTTTTTTTTTTGTCTCTGAAACACAATACCCAACACCCAAAACTTGAAAGAGGAGAGATTTATTTTGGCTTACAGTTTATAGAGGTTTCAGTCAATAATTTGCTGGCTCCAAGCAGGGCGGCATGGCAGAGGAGGCCTGCTCATGGCATGACAGGAAGCAAGGCATGAACAAGGGAGAAAGGAGGGAGATACACCTTTCCAGGCCATGACCCCAGTAACGCATCTCCTCCAATCAGGCTTCACTTCCCAAATCACATTTAGCGATAAGCCCATTAGTGTACTAACCTACTGATGAATATCACACCCCATCTAAAAAAGGCTCACCTATGAGCAGATGAGGCTCTGGGGTGACTTCTAGATATACACCATAATAATGCCCTGTACCAGGAACTGGAGACAAAGACAAAATATATTTCTTATTGATACATTTTCATCCATATTCCCAAAGCAGCACATCCTGTGATGATTTATCTCAGGTTTTTTTTTTTTTTAAAGACCTGACATAAATCAACTTAGATAAGTAAAGTTTGGCTGATGGTTTTAGAGGTTTCAGCCCCAGGGCAGGGGACAATGTGGCTCATCTCAGCAGGGAGTGAGCAGTAGCATAAAAGCTGCTCATGGCAACTGGGCAGTGAAAAAGAGGAAGAGGAGGAACTAGGGTCCTGATATCCCTTTCTAGGGCCCATTCCTTCCCACTGGGCACCTCCTCTCAGAGTTTCCAGTAGCAGCAGGATGGACACTGAACCTTAGCCACATGGGCCTTTGGGAGTCATTTAAACTACAAAGTATAGCACGTACCATTGTCCCTTAGGGCTAGTCACTGGTAGGGCTGGAGCAAAGTCTGAGACTGGCTGAATTCCTATGTCTCTCCTTGCTTTGGACTTGGGAGCTGAGATTGGCTACTAGGGAGCAGGATCCGCACCCCTGGGGGGAACTGGTGGCATCAGATGCCTCACAGGCAGACAGTGTCCCCTGCTGTGCTGGCCTGCAATACTGGGGATTAAAGCAAGTTCCAAATCCTCTGGCCTTTGAGTTTTGTATTTTGTATGGCTCCCATGTATATTTGCATATTAACTGTTGTTCCTTTTCTCCTGTTAATCTGCCTGTTGTCAGTAAGTCACAGTAGACTATTGAACCTTTAGAGAGTTTGAACTTCCCTACATGTACATGTGACTAATGGAGATGTGGCTGTTATGTTTGCCCTATGTAAATTCTGTGCAAATTGTGCACGCAAGGGTCCTGGGGCAGCACCAAGTGAGTGCTCGGGGGCCAAACCCTGCCTCATTCACCACTTAGAAATATTCTAGGAAGCAGTTGCAGTTGTTGCCCTATTTTGCAGTGGAGGGAACCAAGTCTCAGATGGGCTCCTAGTTGGGAGGCCAAGGAAATGAGGGAATTTGAGCCCAGGCAAGAGTATGGGCTCAAGTTTAACCTATGGCAGAGTGGTACTCCATTGTATAAAAAAAACCACCACATTTTCTTTACCCATTCATCAGTTGATGGGCATTTGGGCTGTTTCCAAGATTAAGCTATTACAAACTGTGCCACTATAAAGATGTGTGTGCATATATTGTTGTGGGATGGTGCTTTCAATTCTTTCAGGAAGATACCAACAAGGGAAATACCTGGGTCAAATGGAACCTGCAGTTTTAGTTTTTTGAGGCATCTCCACAGTGATTTCCACAATGGTTGCACCAGTCTACACTCTCACCAACAGTAGAGAAGGGTTTTTTTTCCCCCTACACCCAGCATTTGTTATTGGTTGATTTCTTGATGACAGTCAATCTTTCTGGACTGAGATGGAATTTCAGCCTTGTTTTAATTTGCATCTCTTGAATAACCAGTGATGTTGAACATTTTTCATGTATTTATTTGCTGTTGGCATTTCTTCATCTGAGAAGTGAGTATTCATCTCAGATGCCCATTTTTGGATTGGGTCTTTAAATTGGGGGGATCTGATTTTTTTTTTGAGTTCTATATATATTCTAGATAGTCCTCTGTCTGAGGAACAGCTGACAAATTTTTTTTCCTGTATTCTGGGTTCTCTTCAGTCTGTTAGTTTCTTTTGCTGTGCAAAAGTTTTTTTTTTCTTCTTCTTCTTTTTGGGTGCTGAGAATCAAACTCAGGACCTTGTGCTTGCCAGGTGTGATTGGAGTTTTGTTGATAAAAGTTTTCACCCACATCAATGTCTTCACGAGTTCTACCTACTTTCTCTTCCACAAGAGTTAGTGTTTCTGTTTTAATATTTAGATCTTTGATCCATCTTGATTTTAGTTTGGTGTTTGGTGAAACACATGGGTTTAGTTTTAGTCTTCTTCATGTGGAAAGCCAGTTTTCCAACACCATTTATTAAAAAGACTTTATTCCAGTGAAGGTATTTGGTTCTTTGTCAAAGATAAAGTGGATGAGTATGTTTGGAGTTGTTTCTGTATCTTCTAATCTGCCCCATTGATCCTTTGATCTGTTTGCCAGTACCGTGCTGGGGTTTTTTTGGTTGTTTGGTTGGTTTTTTGTTTGGTTGGTTTTTTGTTTGTTTTGTTTTGCTTATTGAGACATGGTCTCACTCTATAGTCCAGGCTGGGTTTGAACCCATTATGTGGCCCAGGTTGGCCTCGAACTCAAGGTGACATTTATGACTCGGCCTCCCAAGTGCTGGGATGGATTTCAGGTGTGTAACAGCACACTCAGCTACCATACTGTTTTTATCACAATAGTTTTGTAGTATAATTTCAAGTCAGGGATTGTGATGCCCCCTGCCTTGCTCTTATTGCCCAGCACTGCTTTTGCTATTCTAGGTCTGTTCTGTTTCCAAAATAATTTTAGGATTGTTTTCTCTAATTCTGTGAGATATGCCATTGGTATTTTGATCAGGATTATGTTAAATCTATATGACAATTTGAAAGTATTACCATTTTCACTATATTGGTTCTTCCTACCCAAGAACATGGGATAGCATTCCATTTTCTGATATCCTCTTTAATCTCCTTTTAAACAGTACTGTAGTTTTCAATGTAAAGGTCTTTTACTTCCTTCATTAGATTGCTAGGTATTTAATTTTTTTTTTGTTGTTGTTGTTGTGAAAGGTGTTGTTTCTCTAATTTCTCTCTCAGTGAGTTTGTTATTTGTGTATAGGAATGTTACTGATTTTTGAGTATTGACTTTGTATCCAGTTATGCTACTGAATTTGATTTTTAAATCAGAAGTCTTTTGGTGGAGTTTTTGGGGTCTTCTATGTAGAATATCAACTCATCTGTGAATAATAATTTAACTCCTTCCTTTCCTATCCTTCTTCCTTTTATTTTTCTCTCTTGTCAAATTGCTCTGGCTAAAGTTTTCAAAACTATATTGAATAAGAGTAGTGACAGTGGACATCTTTGTCTTGTTCCTGATTTTAGAGTGAAAGCTTTTGGTTTTTGTCCATTTAAGATGATGTGGGCTGGTGGTTTGTCATAGATAGCTTTTATCAGATTGACATAAAGACCATCTATTCCAAGTTTCTGTAGGGCTTTTATCATAAAAGGGTGCTGGGCTTTTGTCAAATACTTTTTCTGCATCTATTGAGGTGATCATATGATTTTTGTCCTTGACCCTGTTATTATGGTGTATTTCATTTATTGTTTTGTGTATGTTGAATCATCCCTACATCCCTGGGTTGAATCCCAGTTGGTCATGGTGTATAATCTTCTTGATTTGCTGCATTGTTTGCCAGTATTTTATTGAGGATTTTTTATTTTTTCGGTACCGGGGATCATTTATTGAGGATTTTTGTGTCTGCATTCATTAGAGAGATTGGCCTGTAGATCTCACTTGGTTGAACCATTCTCCACGTTTGAGGTAATGCTTGCTTCTAGGAATGAATTTGGGAGTATAGCTTCCCTTTAGATTTAATTAAAGAGTTTGAGAAATACTTGTGTTAGGTCTTCTCTAAATTTCTTGTAGAATTCAGTGGCAAATGCATCAGGACCTGGGATTTTCTTTGTTGGTAGGCTTTTAATTACATGTTCAATTTCATTGACTTATATTGGTTTATTTAGAATTTTATATCTTCTTGATTCAGCTTTGGTAATTCATACATATCTAGGAATCTGTCCATTTATTCTGTGTTTTCTGTTTCATTAGAAGACAAATTTTCAAAGTAGATATTGATGATCTTCTGGATTTCTGCAAAATCTTTTGTGATTTGATCCTTTCATTTCAAATTGCATGGATTTGATTCTTTTCTTTCCTTTTTTTGATAAGGTTGACTAAGGGTTTGCCAATTTTTATTTAATCTTTCAAAGAACCAACTCTTCATTTCACTGATATTTTGTATTGTTTTCTTAGTCTCCACTGAATTAATTTCTGCTCTGATCTTTATAATTTCTTCCTTCATATGAGTTTTGTGCTTGGCTTGCTCTTCTTTTTCTAGAAGCTTGAGGTTCAGCATCAGGTTATTTATTTGATCTTGCTCTGTTTTTCTAATATTAAAATTCACCACTATGAATTTCCCTCATAGGACTGCTTTCATTGTGTGCTATAAATTCCTCTATGTTGTATTTGCATTATTAATTGTTGAAATTTTCAAATTTCTTTAATTTCATCTATGACTCATTGGTTGTTCAGAAGGGTGTCATTTAATTTCCATATGTTTATGAAGTATTTATGGTTTCTTTTGCGATTGATTTCCCATTTCATCACACTGTGATCTGATAATATGCATGGGATAATTTCAGTTCCTTTGCACTTAAGCATGCTATATGAGCTGGTTGATTTTGGAAAATGTCTCATGTGGAGCTGAGAAGAATGTGTATTCTAATGTTGTGGGGTAGAACACCACGTAATCATCTACTAAGTCCATTTGTTCAAAAATTTGGTTCAGATATTTCTTTGTTGATTTTTTTCTGGTTTATCTGTCTATTTGTGACAGTGTTGATGTCCCCCATTACAATCATATTAGTGCTTATTTATTTTCTCATGTCTGTTAATATTTGTTTTATAAGCTGGGCGTGGTGGCACACACCTTTAATCCCAGCACTCGGGAGGCTGAGATAGGAGGAGTGTTGTGAGCTTGAGGCTGGCTTGGGGTATAACTTGAGCGCAAGGCCGGCCTGAGACATAGTGTGACCCTGCCTCAGAAAACTAGGTCTGGGAGTTTGGTGCAGTGGCTTAAGTGTCTGTCTGACAGCTGTGAGGTTGTGAGTTCAATTCCCGGTGTGTTTTGTTTTATAGAGTTAGGTGTGCAGGTATTTGGTGCATATCTATTTATGACTGTTATCTCTTTTTCTTGGATTGTTCCTTTTACAAGAATGTAGTGTCCTTCTTTGTTTCTCTTACTCAGTCTTGGCTTGAAATTGACTTTGTAGAGAAATAAAATAGCTACCCCCGCCATTTTAGGTTCCTGTCACACGTAATATTGTTTTCCATGCTTTGAAGTTCAATCTATGAATTTTTAAAATTAAATGTGTGTTTTTTAAAAAAATATGTTTCTTGTATGGAACATTTCATTGGATCTTGCTTCTTGATCCATCCTGCCAGTCTGTTTCTTTTGATTAGTGAATTGAGACCATTAACATTGAGGGCTATAACTGATATGTATTGACTTATTGTTGTCATTTATTTTCCTGTTGTCAGCTCTCCCTCCCCCCACACCCCATTTAATTGCTTTTCTTGCCTGGTGAATTCATCCTGTTTGTGTTCATGGAGTTGTAGTACCTGTTATCTCTTTTAGAATGACCTTGAAGTTCGAGGCCGGCTTGGACTACAACGCGAGCTCAAGGCCGGCCTGAGCTACACAGTGCGACCCTGCCTCAAAAACTAGGGCCGGGAGTTTGGCTCAGTGGCTTAAGCGCCTGTCTGGTCATGAGGTCATGAGTTCAAGCACTGGTGCCGCCAAAAAAAAAAAAAAAAAGACAAAATAGAATGACCTTGAAAATATTTTGGAGTGCTGGTTTGGTGGTCATGAATTTTCTCAGGTGTTCTTTGTCATGGAACAAACGTGTCTTTATCTGATTTCTCAATCAGTTCTGAAATATAGTTTTGCAGGCTACATCAGTCTAGGTTGGAGGTTGCTTTCTTTTAGGGTTTGAATTAGTTCACTCCAAGCTCTCCTTGACTTGAGGGTCTGTTTTGAGAAACCAGCTGCGATTCTGATGGGCTTTCCTTTATAGGTGATTTGTTTCTCTTTTCTAACAGTTTGTAATATTCTGTTCTTGCGTTGAATTTCTGGAATCCTGATTACCATTTGCCTTGGTGTAGATTTTTTTGGGGGTCATAGTTAATTGGAGTTCTATATGCCTTGCTTACCTGTATGTCCAATCCTTTTTCCATGCTTGGGAAGTTTTCTCCCATTACTTCTGAAACAGGTTTTTTTTTTTTTTATATTATGTTATCTCCTGCTTTTTCATTGACTTGAATGAACGTTACGTTATTCTTTGCATCATCGAACAGCTGTTTGATTTTTTGCTGTCCCTTGCTATTTTTAAGAAGTCTTTCTTGCTGGGCATGGTGGCACATGCCTTCAATCCCAGCACTCGGGAGGCTGAGGTATGAGGGGCGAGTTTGAGGTCAGCTTGGGCTGCAAGGTGAGCACAAGTCTGGCCTGAACTACATAGTGTGACCCTGCCTCAAAAAACTAGGGCCAGGAGTTTGGCTTAGTGGCTTAAGTGCCTGTCTGGCAGGCACGAGGTTGTAAGTTGGATCCCCAGTGCCACACACACACACACACACAAAAAAGAACTCTTTCTTTTCATTTTTGCTAACTGCCAACTTGTCTTCTTTATCTGATATTTTGTCCTCACATTGGCTCATTCTGCTGTGGATCCTTTCAATGGAATTTTTAATCTCCTGGATATCTGTTTGAATCTGTTTCATGGATTGCATTTCTTTCCTACGTTAGGCATTCATGGTTTTCATCATTTTCCTCAGCTCCTCTATTTTCTTTCATCTATGTGTCCTTTAGGGTCACTGACCATGTTTTTCATTATGGTCACCATCTCTGTAGCTATCTGAGAAATGATTTCTGATTTGATTTTTTTTCTAGAGCCTCATTCATTTGCTTTGTTACTTCCATTGTTGCCACTTCAGAGAGTCTAGGTGGATCGCTTTTGAATTATTCCACCTCATTGCCCCTGGGGTTTGCTTTTGGTGAGCTGGAAGTCTGGGGTTGCACATTACTTAATTGCCTCTCATTTTCTATTTTTTTATTCAATTCCTGGCTTGATGCTTATAAATTACTTATGGCAAGTAGCTGTATTGCTAGTATTTAGAAGCCTTAGGAAATGACTACTACTCAGAGATATCTTCCAAGTGTAGCTGGCTTTTTGGTTTTGAGTCTGTTGCAAGATCCTACCTCTTCAATTGATTAGGGGTGAGAAGTTGCTGCCTGTTTATCCTAGTGCCTTATTCTTTGGAGCTGGTGCATAGTATTGTTTATTATCCTTAGGCAGTCTCAGCCTTGGAATACAAGGAAGAACAATTGGTTAGAACGGTTGCATCACCTTGGATAAAGTAGTACAATCAGCAATAACAATAGCATCAAACACAGCCTAGAAAATGACAAACTGGCCAGGCATAGTGGTACACACCTATGATCCCAGTACTCAGGAGGCTGAAGCAAGATCACTGTGAATCTGAGGCCAGCCTGGGCTACATAAGCAAGTTCAAGGCCGGTCTGCACTACATAGTGAGACCCTGGATCAAAAAAAAAAAAAAAAAAAAAAAAAAAAAAAAAAAAAAAAAAAAAAAAAAAAAAAAAAAAAAAAAAAAAAAAAAAAAAAAAAAAAAAAAAAAAAAAAAAAAAAAAAAAAAAAAAAAAAAAAAAAAAAAAAAAAAAAAAAAAAAAAAAAAAAAAAAAAAAAAAAAAGGACAAACTCTGCTAATATTAATTTGTTGCCTTTAACTTACAAACTACATTTGTATTTATATAACAAAGTCTAAAACAGAACAGAAAATTGGATACAGTAAGTATGGCAATTTTACCTTTGAGGGAGAAAATTTAAAAAGGGTTGGGAGGAAAATACAGAAATAGAAGAAGAGGAAGAGATTAGATGCAAGACTGGAAGGCAAAGGAAGAATATGCAAACTTTGGGAAACTGGTGAAGAAGACAAGAGGGAAAGAGAGAAGGAAAAAATAAAAAACAGAACAAGAACAGAAAACTAGAAATGTTCACACTCATAAAAACAAGAACAATCAAGAAAAGAATTAAAAACAAGAAAATAGAAAATAAAAGAAAATAAGACAATGTCCACTTTGGGGCACGTCTCTGCTGTCACTGGTAGACAAAGTAGGAAGCCAGAGCTCAGATCCATGTTGATTAATCACAGCAAGCCAGCTGTGGATTTACAGCGGGGTAGTGAATAATCTCAGTAAGCCCGTATTCATTTCCACTGGTGTCTGGCTATGAGTCTGGAAATGGATTTGTTCAGTTTCAACACTCCATGTGCCTCCTGCTGGCTTGAACTTGGCTTCCTGCTGGCTTGATCTCAGCTCCTTCATCTCCTACTGATTTGACTCAGTTTTGCCTCACCCTGACACTGGGAGCCGCTCGATGGAGACAGCTGGCAGCTACTCTGAGTTCTAAGCTCAATTGGCCCCTCTTGAAGATAACTATCAGTCAATCACCCCCTCCTGGGGGATGTCTGAGCCCCAGTAACTCACTAGCCACTACAGTGTGCTGCATCCACTGCTCCGTTCCACTGGTGTGTTTCTCAGTGGAGGCCTACAGGGTCATCAATAGTCATCATGCACCTGCAGGTTGGAGCTGCCCATCTCATGCTGAGGGAGAAAGCACTGCTTGCCACCTCCTCCTTCTTCACTAAAGTCTTGCTCTTCATTCTGCCTGTGGGCTTCAATTCTCACTTCAGAACCTTGCTGGGTCCCAGGGATCCACTTCTCCCTCCTTCTCTTCCTCACATTGGTATATTTTAGCATCTATCTGTACACCAAATCTTGAAGAGCCTTTTTCTTTGCTGTTTATCACTCTGTCCTGATGGCCCACTTTGAGAAGGTCAGTTTGTGGGGCTTGGGAGCCACTTCTGCATACTCATGGGCCAGGCTACAATCCTTGCCTCACCTGCCACTACTTTCTGCCACTACACTTTCTGGGGCCACGGGGGAAAAGCCTCACACGGCTCTTGTCTTTGGGGCTGCTGGCATTTGCCTTCGTGTGACTGGCTCTGCAGTGCCCCCTCGTAAGTATGGTTTGAATCAAGGAGTCCCTTGAAATAGCTCCCCGAGACCACTCTGAGAGGTGAAATGCTGCTGGTGGCCTCACAGGCCACTGCCCAGTTCTGGGCTTCAGGCTCAGAACCTGAGAATCCTGGCACAGGGTGGATTGTGAGGCCACATTCTGTGCCCGGTGAGGCCTGGCCTGGCCTCCTCATCCCCCTCACATGATGGCGCATCCCCGCTGACTTTGAAGGTGGCTTCTTCATGTCACCCTCTGCCTGGCCGCTGCTTCTGCTGAGCCAACCTCAGGCTCCTTTCCACTGTTCCTGGGTGTCCCTCTGGGGCTGGCCATGGCCTCCACGGTGCAGGCAGCAGGTAGGGGCCCAGGGACAGGGTCAGGGCAGCTGGGGGCCAGAGAAGGAGATGTAGGGATCTGTTAGGAAAGAGAAAGGGGAGGGGAAAGGACGGGGAGGGGACCTCTGCCTCAGCGGCATCAACCACCATGGTGGCTGCTGCTCTCTGTCCTTCCAGTGCGGTGGTGCCAGGACCACCCTCACTGCTGTCCCCAAGTCCACTCGTCCCACAAAGCCAGGGCTCAATGGCAACACTGTCTCAAATCACCATTTGAAGGTGGGCCCAAGAATCTTTCTGACCAAAGGTCATCACTTCTCCACATCAACCTGGGAGTGGGCATTTGCATCTCCTAATGACAGAAGATACCTAGTTGTCACCAGCTTCAGGGCTCTGGCAATGGGTGACCAGGAAGCCTTGTGTTCCACCTGGTTCTTCTCTTCCCTGTAAATAATTAGTTGCTGCTGGATTCCGAGTGAGGGACTTCTGTGAATCTGAGGAGCTGACCTCTGATGGAGAGAAAAGTTAGGGAGATACCCTCTTAGCCCCCGAGTGTACCCTGTGATTACAAAACCCCACGCAGGAAGATCCTAGGGAGCCTCAATTTTTCCTGCCTCACTGGTATTGTCCCTACTTCTGGGCACCCTTGTTTTTTAAAAACTAGGAGCAGGCTTCTGGAACGATCCAGATGTATTTCTAGCTCAAAGGGGTATCCATATCAGAGTCTATGGCCATAGCTCCATTCCGGAGGACAGGGAGGTCTAAATCCTCGCCTATATGTCAAATGATCCTGGGCACGTGACCTTGAATCCAATTACACATTTATTGAATACTCCCTATTACAGGGTGCTTTGGATTCAGTGATAGGACACAGTCCCGGTTCATGGGGTGCAAGGAGCCCCACTCAGTGAGCAGCCAGGTTCTTTCCTCTTCTGTAAGTTGGGGCAGAGATGTCCTTGCATCCTGGCCTTCAGGGCCAGATGTGATACAAGGACTTGGACATACGAGTCACCACCACAGGGCACGTGCCTGACAGATGCTGCTCTCTCAAAGTTCCATTTAGAAGTTGTGACTCTGACCCAGGTGTGGTGATGGACTTGTGATCCCAGCACTCTGGGAGGCTGAGGCGGGAGGACTGCAAATTGGAGCCCAGCCTGGGCAACTTAGTGACTTAGCAAGGCCCTGTCTCAGAAAACTAAAATGAGGTGGGTGAACATGAAGTTGTAGCTCAGCATGAAGACCCTGAATTCAATCCCTAGTACTGCCTTCCCCTCCAAAAAAAAAAAGAAAAGGTGATTCTTTGGTTGTCTCCAGAAAAAAGATGTTAGGATTCTAAAAGGTTATTTGAATCTCTGATTTGAGGAGGCCAGGCTAACAGGGTATAGCGGCACTGGGCATCTCTAGAACATTCTGGATGAGAACCAGCTATTCTTCTGGCCACACTCACTCCCTCTCACACCTCCCTCAAAGGTGACAGAGGATCCAAGACACCCTGCAGTCGGGAAGTCTTGGAGGCTGGGCCTGTAGCTCTGCCAACCCTATCATGTCTCTCAGAAATGTGTTCCTTTGGTTTTGCACATAGGGGCCACAAGCGTGTTGACTTCCATGTTTTAGCCATTCTTCTAGATGCATCAGCCCATCCAGCAAGACTGCCGTGGCTTTTCAGGGCTTTTGAGTACAGTATCCTGGAAACTAGCCAGAAATGTGTTACTTTGTTTGTTTGTTTTTCGGCACCAGAGTTCGAACTCACAACGTCATGCCTGACAGACAGGCGCTTAAGCCACTGAGCCAAACTCCCAGCCCTAGTTTTTTGTTTGTTTGTTTGTTTTGCAGCACCAGGGATCGAACTCACAACCTTGCACTTGCCAGGGCAGGCACTTAAACCACTGAGCCGAACTCCCAGCCCTAGTTTTTTGAGGCAGGGTTGCACTATGTAGCTTAGGCTGGTTTTGCGCTTGCATTGTAGCCCAAGCCGGCCTCGAACTCACAACGCTCTGCCTACCTCAGCCTACCGAGTGCTGGGATTAAAGGCGTGCACCACCACGCCCGGCTAGAAATGTGTTACTTTGATCTTGTTAGACTAGTTTGAAAATGTTGAGACTATTTTCTGTGTTGTGATGTATGAGCAGAATTATCCGGCAAGGTCCACCACCTTAGAAAATGGAAGGTATATCATATGAAGCATGATAAAAAAAATGTGATGAATGGCTGTGTTCAGCACAGCTCTTGAAATTCCCATTGGGAAGTCAATGGAGGATGAAGAAACAAGAGTCAGAATGCAGAAAGCTGAGGTCAGGTGGAGCTCCCTCTTCTGGGAGAAAAAGAACCACCCAATGACTGCAGCATGTTTATTTATACACTCAGCAGGTGTCAGGTGAAACCCCTCTGCCTAACAATTTGTTCACCTGGCTCACCTTGGGTGCCCTGTGTTTTTGGGGCTGGCCTTATTCTAGCCCTGCACATGTGATCTATTGCCAGCTTAGCCACTCTCTACAATGAATGTCTAGCTTTACAGTAAAAGACATATTGCCATTAATGTCCTTCAAAATACTACCCCTTGCTTCAGTCACACCTATCCCATCATTCTTGCTACTTTCTGAAGCACTTCTGGAATATCTTGGCCTCAGACTCTCTGAGATCTACCTGCCTCAGCCTCCTAGAGTGCTAGGATTACAGGAATATGCCACTATGCCTGCCTCATTTGCTGTATATTTTGCTTGTATCTTTTCGTGGTTGCCTTGGTGTCCTGAATCCATTCAAAATGTTGACAGCAATTTCTGTCAAATAAGATTACACTGTGTTCACCTTATTTCACACATCTAGCACTGTGTGTCTTTTGGTTCTTCCCCAAAGTCAAATGACCATGGAAAAGAAATATTTTGAATCAATTCAGGACATGGAGGCAGTCATGAGAGCAGAACTAAGGACATTCATGAAAGAAGAGTTCCAGAGCTGCTTCAGAAAGTGCCAAGAACAATGGGAAAGTGTGTTCAAAGCATTGGGGAGTACATTTTGGGGGTTTAATGACAACGTGTCTTTTACTGTAATAAATTTAAACTTTTTTTTTTTTTTTTTTTTTGGTATACTGGGGACTGAACCCAGGGCCTTCACACTGAGATATATTCCCAGCCATTTATTTATTTATTTATTTAGAGACAGGGTTTCACTATGCAGTTCAGGCTGGCCTTGAGCTCATTTTATAGCCCAGACTGGTCTCAAACTTGCAACAATCCACTTGCCTCAGCCTCTTGAGTGCTGGGATTACAAGCATGCACCACCACACCCGACTCCCAGCCCTTTAAAATTGTTTTTATTTTATTTATTTTTGTAGACAGGGTCTCGCTGTGCAGTTAGGGCTGGTCTCGAATTCATGGTGATCCTCCTGCCTCAGCCTCCAAAATGCTGGGATTACAGGCATGTACCACCACACCCAGCCTATTTATTTACTTTTTTGAGACAAGAGTCTTGCTATGAGGTCAGGCTGACTTTGAACTCACTGTGTATCCCAGGCTGGATTTACTCTGAGATCTTCCTGCCTCAGCCTCTGAGAGTACTGGAATTACAGGAGTGTGTCACCATGCCTACCTCATTCACTGTATATTTTGATCACCTCTTGTGGGTTTAAATATGTACACATGTAATTTGTGGCCACATTTACCATGCAACTCAGCAAAAGAGGCACTTCCAGGTGTTATGCAGTAATTTACATGCTTACTATACAATATTTAGAAATATTTGCCTAGTAGAATTGCAAAGCTTACCACAGGCGTACTATAAAATTTAAACATGTTTATCTAAGATAAACATTTAGCAAACATTCAGCAAATATTTGGCAAGGCCCTTCCCTGAGCAAGGCACTGGTAGTTGGTTGCAGCCTTGGATTTTGAAATCATATTTGCTTCCTTCTCTTGGTCACAGGCCCAACCACGTGAGCTGCCAGGTCCTGTCTGTGCCAAACGGCACTCGTGATGTGCTATCAGCTCTTGTCTAGAGCTTGCAGGAAAGGGCAGGAGCCTGTTTCAGCCTCCGTTGGCACATCTGAGGAGAGTCATGGTGACTGGCAAGATCTTGGAGACAATGGCACTTTCCGCAGCCAAGGGCCAGCCCACCCCACCTGACCTCTCCCTTCTCCCTCCCCAGAGAAAACCTTTCCACTCGCTCAAAATTGTACTTACTGATGTGTGATTTTTCTTTTTCTTTTTGGAAACAGTAGTACTAAAAATTTTAACATTTTTTTGAGGGGTAGGTGGTACTGGGGATTGAACTCAGGGCCTTCACACTGAGCTACAGCCCCAGTGCCTTTTAAATTATTATTTATTAAAGTTTTGAGACAGGGTCTTGCTAAGTCACTAATTTGCCATGCTGGGTTTGAACTTGTAATCCTCCTGCCTCAGCCTTCCAGAGTGCTAGGACTACAAGTGTGCACCACCACCCCTAGCTAAAGACAATTTTTTTATGTTTGTGTGATATGTAAGTGGATAAAGAGCAGAGAGTGTTGGCTGTCTGAGAAAACACAGAAGGAGTTGTGTTCTAAGTGAATTATATTCTGTCTTGATAGGAATTCAGTTCTGTTAAAGCCAGCGAGCAGCATTTGGCTTTTCTGGTGAACCTGGTGCAGGGGCATCATGGCATGGTCCTGCGGTTGTGTGAGGAGAGCTTTGTGGTGTCTGAAGGTCAGAGACCTTGGAAAAGCTAGGGAAGCTCCATATCTCAGTTTCCTCTGTAGAGTATGCACAGCACTGGTGCAGAGGGGTCATGCTGCCCAGTAATAATGTTGGGATACTCTGGCCAGCTCAAGCTTCCATCCTGGGGTACCTCTGGACTACCTGCTGCTCTCAGACCCCCAAACATTTTCCCTTCCACTCAGTCTCAGCTGCTGGCCTCATTCCATTTCAGAAAAGCTAGCAGCACCCAGAAGAGCCCCCCAGCTCCCCCATATCCACTTTGCCACTCCTGTGGGTGCATATGGGGCCCATCCCTTCTCCCGTTTCTAGTGCTTCCCCATCTGCCTTGGGCGAGTACGAGTGGGTCACTCCACCTGCACACACCAACTCGATAGGGTCCCCACCTTTGCACAGATGTCCCCATCATCACTGAATGCCCTAGGGAAAAATTGCAAAGCATGCCCTAGCCCTTGAGCCTGTGAATTCCCCATGTCCTAACAGCCCTCAACTTCACAAGCAAGGAGTGTTTCACTTCATCCCCACACAGACGAGGTGGCTCTGCAGATGCCGCACCAATGAGCTGCTTTGGTCATGAGATTCCACCAACTTTTTAAAAAATTGATTGTTTACTGGTACATTTTATGTATACATAATGATCACATTCATTATAGGGAATTAGTACCTGTATATGATATAATTTGCTTCTTTTTTCCCATTTCCCCTCTTCACCCCTTTTTCCCTTATTTACAAAAGCTTTGTTTCCATTTTTTCGCTCTTTTCTCATTTTGTTTCTTTTCCCTTCCTTCCTTTCCCCCTCCCCACTCCTGATTTGAATATTTTTTTTTCCTATTTTACAATGTCTCTTATACATTTTGGTCCTTATTTATACTGTCACTGACTTTGTTTGTTTTGAGACGAGGTCTCGCTATGTAGTTCAGGCTGGGGTTCCGGCCTCAGCCTCCCAAATGATGGGATTACAGGTGTGTGTTGCCACACTCGGCTAAGATGTCACCAACTTTTTAGCCTTGTCCAGCTTTGTCAGGTGCCATCTAGCGATCTGGGCTCAGCCCCAGCCCATATATGTGATCTGGGCTGCCTGGTCCTTCTGGCGGTGCCTGTGTCCACTGCCAGGTGCAAGCACCTGTATCTGTTATCACCTGAGCAGGAGACCTGAGCCTTTAGCTCCTTATCTCTCCACTGGTCTTAATGGGCTCTTGACCTCTTTCACATCTTTCCCCCTCTCCTTTGCCTGCTGCTGCCAAAATCATTGTTCTAATATGCTAATCTGATGTACACACACACCCCTATTTACACACCAGCCACAAAGTTCCCAATTGGCTCTTACAGGATCCCCTCCTGACCCAATATCTGGGTTCTCCTCTGAGCCCAGGAGACTCTTCCAGGGCTCTGGCCAGGCCAAGTGACACAGAGTCCTGGCATAGAACTAACCGGCTGCTTCACACCAGCCTCTGGGACCGCAGTTCATGCCGCCTGCAAGGGTCCTGCCCTGGTCTCTGGGGGCCAGCTCACGACTGGCCTCCAAGTGAGGCTTCAGCCTTGGCCCTCCTGGGACACCCAGGCTCATGGCCTCTTTGTGCGGCACCCCTGACTCTCTCACTGCACACAAATCACTCCTCTGCAGCTTCCAGCTTGCTGTCTGGCCCTCACCTTTGTCCCCCTGGTTTTGCACGTGGATCAAAGGGGGACAGGGCTGTTCTGTGGCCGTGAGCTACATTTCTCAAAGCAGTGTTGGTAAATCCAAGGCCCCACGCGGACATTCACAAATTTGGATTTTTAACTAGGGGCGGCGCTGGAGTGGGGGAGGGGGAGGCAGGGACTCAGTTATGGGGGCAGGGAGCTAGAGACTGTGGCTTTTGCGCATTTGTATTGGCAGGCATGTGACCAGGGGAAAGTTACTCGAGAACGAAATCTGCCAAACTTTTGCAGTGCAGGAGTGGAGAAGCTACGACCTGTTCTCCCGCGGTCAGCAAGGCGGGAGGAGCATGCAGGTCCCGAGTTACCAGGTGTCAAGAAGCCAGACCTGGGACCCGCTTTCTTGTTACGAGGCACGGGGCTGCACCCAGGTCTCCATGGCCAGCCTGTTGCACACCCTCAGGTTGTTGCCTCAGGAGCGACAGCCAGGACCTCTGCTCCACCAGAAGCCCTTGGCGCCTCTCCAACATTATATAAAAAAAAAAAATTAAATTCTGGGTCAGGGTCTCGCTAAATCACCAAGTTGCCAGGCAGGCTCGAATTTGTAATCCTCCTGCCTCTGCCTCCAGTGCCGTGATTACAGGCGAGCGCCAGCACACAGTTGCTTTACAACCCTATACACGACTCAATTAGTCCAGAAAAAAAGGGAGGAATGCGCGCAGCGGGGCGCAGGACTGGCTTCGGTGGGAAGGGCCACGCCTAGCGTTCCCGAGGGTTTCGCCGTAAGTAGCCTGGGCCTCCGTTAGTGGCGGGGACGCGCGGCGGGAAGTCAGAGCTATAGTGCTGCCCTAGGACCTCTGCGGGCCATAAATGTCACGATGCCCTCAGGAAACGCAAGGCATAGAGTCTCAGTTCGGGGTTAAGGGGGTGAATGGGGGAAATCGTGGCCCCTTTAAGACGCCTGGCGGTCCCGCCCCGCGCCGCCCACGTGACTCGGGTCTTGTGACCGCGGGGGCGGAGTCCGCCCCGCCTCACAGGGCCGAGCCGCCCGGGGCTACTGCTGTCCCCGCCGCCGCCGAGTCCCCGCGGGCCAGCGAGCCGGGCCGGGCCGAGCGGGTGGTCGGGCGGGCTGGGCCGCCATGGACCACAAGCCGCTATTGCAAGAGCGGCCGCCCGCCTACAACCTGGAGGCCGGCCAGGGCGACTACGCGTGCGGCGCGGCCGGCTACGGCGCCATCCCGAGCGCGCCCCCGCCGCCGCCCTACCCCTACCTCGTCACAGGTGGGCCCGGGTCTGCGCGCCGGAGCCTGGCGGGGCCCCCGCGGCGCCGCGTGTGGCTGTCTGGTCGCTGCGGGGCGGGGCGGGGTGCTGCTCCCACTCCGCGCTCATGTGCTCCCCTCCCCCACAGGGATTCCCACCCCGCACCCCAGGGTGTACAGCATCCACAGTCGGACGGTCACTCGATACCCCGCCAACTCCATCGTCGTCGTCGGAGGCTGCCCGGTGTGCAGGTGAGTCCCAGCCCCGGGTGGCCCAGCGTGCTCGCGAGGGGACCTCGGGGTAGGGGGGGTCCGGGGATGGGTCCTTCGTGCCACAGGCACCTTGGCTGCAGGCTGCAGTTTGGGAGACAGCACGCGCGCTTTCTCGGGGGCTCTGAATGTAACTTGTGGGCAGAGGTGGTGGACTGGCTTTCCTGGGGAGCTGAGTACATTTTGGGGCATTGCACCTCGAGTGAGCGGGAAGCAGAAATGCTAACAATGGGGACCGACGAGTCGTCGTTGATTCTTGCTTCTGGGACCCGAAGGCAATCGTTTTCTTTCTCTTTTGGGTTTTTTCATTCCTTGCAGTTTCTGTACGTTCACTGTGTCGATTCTTTAAGGAGGCGGAAGATTTGTTTTACCCGGACTGGAGTCAGGTGGTCCTTGCGTTTATTAAGAAACTGGGGTGGGGTGGGGCTGTCCAGGTGGCCAGAGGAGGAACAGCGGTGAGGGGTGCTGAATCCCAGCAGGGATTAGTTACTTCTGGCCGCTAGCTAGCCTGGGAGGAAACCCCGTGGTTCTTTGTTCCGGGCTGGAGTTGCTTTTTTTTCATATCCTCAAACTGGAGCCCAAAGAAACTTTCTGAGGATTGTTTTTCTGGAGCCTGAGGTGCAGCACAAGACTCGTTTCGTGTCGGACTTGAGGATTCAAGTTCAGATGAGACTTGGTCCTTGCCCTTGGCACTTGGCTGTGGTCCTCAGATGATTGGGGAGGTCTGGGCAGAGTTGGCAGGGCAGGGTTTCAGCCCTCCTTGGGGAGCAGGAAGTTGAAGTTGCTGAGATGGATTAAGCAGTTGCCCTGGTTTGGACTTAGACTCATTTCAGAAGTTTATGTGTCAGGCCCAGAGTGGAGCCCTAGAGAAGTTAATGATTTCACAGCCCTGGAGGCAACTGTTTAGGAGGATGGCATCAGGAGAGGACAAGCTGCAGGACCCTCGAGCTGACCATGTGCCTAGAAAAGGGAGGTGTAGCCTAGCCAGTGCAGCCATTGGTGGACCCCAGTCCAAACCCCAGTCAGGGCATGGCCATTGCCTGGTGGACACACTGGCCTCTGGAGACCCGGAAGAGGGAGGAAGGGAAGGCAGGAACCTGGCTGCCTCCCAGGAAGGTCGTGCAGGGCTGCATGTGGAGTGCACTTGGTAAAGAGAGGCATAGGCTGGAAGGCGGTCCGGCGAGGTGCAGGAGGGGTTAAGATGCAATGCCCAGTGCTGAAAGCCATTGGGAAGGCTTGGGAAAGTGCGTGCAGAGGCGGGGGCTGGATAGCCTCTGTTAAGCTTTGAGGCTAATCCTGCCTTTTGGGCACACACAGTCCTGCTGTGCCTGAGGTCATGTCACCACTCAGCCCAGCTGGAAGATTCTGATGGTGCATTTTTGGGAGGGAGCATTTTGAATGATCTCCCAATTTTAGGAGAGGTGTTGGGCTGGTCTACTAGAGGGAGGAGCAAAAAGATGCCCGGCCTGCTGGGGCCTGTAATCCCAGCACTCTGGGAGGGTGAGGCAAGCGGGTCACAGGTTTGAGCCCAGCCTGGGCAATTTAGCAATTTAGAGTCCGTTTTAAAAGTAAAAAAGAGCTGGGGATATAGCTCAGTGTGAAAGCCTTGGATTTAATTCCTGGTATTGTTAAGGAAAAAAAAAAAACAAAAAAAACCTGGAGCTGAATGTTCTGGCTGGGATTTCATGGACATCCTGAGTGAAGGGCCTGTCAGCTAGAGGAACTGGGATCAGATCCTGGCCCTGCCACATACAGCTGGTTCTGTTTTCCTGTCTCGGAAATGGTATCTGATGAGATGGTCTGAGGCTCTTCGCTGCTCCAGCCCCTGAACTTGGAGGAGGGGAAGCAAGCATCAGGGTTGCTGTCAGCGTGGGGAGCCCTTTCCCAGTTACTTCCCTTTCCACAAGAGGTGACTTGTGTCATTTCAGAGGTCTGTGGCTTCCGCTTAGGGGGCTACCCAGTTATACACACAGAACCTGGGGCAAGGTCATGCTGGGGAATGTTTTGGGCTCCTGTGGGATACCGCTTTCATCTGGAAGCTGGCTGCTTCCTCCAGGGCAGTAGTGGCTAGTACGGAGGACACTGGCGGTGCCCAGTCCTTGAGGGGAGTGTGCCAGAAGTCAGGTGTGCTGGTAATCCCAGCACTCTGGAAGGCTGAGGCTAGTTTGAACCCAGTCTGGGTGATTTAGCTCAATAAGAAAAGGCTGGAGATGTATATCAGAGCAAAGGCCCTGGGTTCATGCCTTAGTACTGCCCCCCACTAAAAAAAAACTGGGACAGAGGTCTTTTGGCACTGCTGGGGATAGAACCTTGGAACTACATGTCCAGGGCAGACCCCCAACTTTTTTTTTTTATTTGGAGACAGGGTCTCATTAAGTTGCCTGAGCTGGGCTCAGACTTGGGAATCCCCCTGCCTCAGCCTCTGACCATACCCTACCCAGAGAGAGCACTCTTTGACCCTCCAGGCCCCTGAAGGCCTGCCCACCCAGAGTCCCTACCTTCTGCCCACAGTGCTCTGTCCTGCTGGTCCCTGGCTCCCTGAGGTCATCCCTGCTACCCTTGAGGCAGCAGCCTTGAATGAGTGGACAGCCAGTACTGCTCTCAGTCTGGGGAAAGGGGGTGTGGCCCTTGAGCTTTTCCTGTGTAGTGACAGTATGGAGGTGTTCGCCACTAATGAGGGAAGCCTGTTTCTGTCTTCTGTCTTAGGGCTGGGCAATAGGACCCTTCTCACATGACCATACTTCCTCCTTTCCAGATCCAGCCTGCCTGGCTCTGACCCTTCCCTCCTTGATAGGAATTTGCCCAGGTCACACTTCTGCAATTCCCTCTGAGCGAGCTTGGCATAAAAGCCCCATGTCACTTGTCACTTTGCCATCTCGTCTGAGCCTGTTAAGCGCCTGACTCCACCTTCCTTTTTTAGCTGTCGATAAGCATTTCTTACACTCCCGGCAGATGAGTGAGTCTTGTGCTTGGCTCTTGCCCATCCTCCTCATGGCACCCTGCCCTCTGCTGCTAGAGGCCCCTTTGGGCTGCCTGGCCAGTGCTGTGTCCACACACATGCTGGGCTTCTGCAACTGGGTCTTTCTGTCCCTTCTGCAGCCCTGGCTTGGTGGGGCTGTTCTGCCCTGAAGGATGGGGAGGCCAGCCAGGGTCCTGGGAATACAAGTCACAAGTGGAATGTGCCTGGCTTGTGTGCAGGACCCTCACAAGTACTGACTGAGTTGTAGTCATTGGATATTCAGCTGTGGGTGTGGCCAGAAGGCAGGAGGAAATCTGGGGAGTGGGGTCTTGGAAACCTGGAGAAAGTGCAGCTTTCCTGGTCATGTGCTGCCCAGAGGCCCTGGATGTGGGTGGTCCTGGCACTGGGTGGTCTGTGTGGACTCTTCTGAGGCACAAGGTGACAAAAAAGGCATCTGGAGGGACTTGTGAGCAGAGGGCCCCAACAGGGACTGGGCTTCTGCCAGTGTCAGGAAATGGAAGGGCTCTTTCTGCCTGAGTGGGGGCCGAACCCCAGCCTTGCTCTGGGCAACCTGGAGAGTGGAATTAGCTGCACAGAGCTGGAAGAGTGGGCCCTCCCTGACCTGAGAAGGTCCAGGCCTGAGGTGGGGAAGTGTGCCCAGGTTCTTGAGGGGACTGTCTGGGGCTGCAGGCTTCAAGGGTGTGCAGACTGAGGGAGGCTTGTGCTGCTTTCTGGCGCAGCCTCCCAGTCATAACAGTTGGACCCCAGGTTGGAAGAGTGGCATGGGCCAAATGTCCTGGAAACGTGCCGTACACCATCCTTCCTGCCCTCTACTGCTCAGAAGCCTAGACTGTGCCAGGAATGGCTGGTGAGGACTGCCTCCAAGGTCCTAGTGAACTGTCTGTTAAGGCAGCTCACTGTGTCCACTATGGTGGTCCTTTTTGGAGTTGAGACCCTGGGCAGGCTGGGGCTGGTTGGGGACCATCTAGGCCTGTCCCAGCCTTGGCTTCTGGGCTGCCCCCAGTAGAGGAAGTCCTGCGCTTGCTCCTTCTTCCTGAGGATGCTGTCCTTTAGTGCTACAGACTCTGGGTGAGGCCTGTCATCTTGCGAGATGGCTGCCGGTGGCCTGGGGTGGGGTCTTGGGCCCATGAAATGGAGTCCTTTTCTACAGAATGGTGGGATCCAGACTCAGCCACACCATTCCCAGCTTTGTAGCCACAGCCTCCTGTGAGGACGAGGTACCTACAGAGTGGGGGTGCTGTGGGGACACAGGAAGGGCAAGGGCTATTCTTTCTGGTTGGCTGTTGGCCCCGGGGCACTGCCAGGGCTGCCTGTTCCCAGCAGCTTGCTGCAAGCACCTGCCTCCCTCCACCCCTGGTGAGGTGTGGGGACCTCCCTGCACCTGGCTCTGCACACATCAGAGGACCCAGTGGCCTTTGTTCTGGGAGGCTTTGGTCAGGGGTAAAGATGAGTTTTCAGTATTAGTTCCCTAATCTCTCCAGCTTCCATATGCTCCCTGGCCCTCCCCCATGAGACCTGGCTCCCGTAGCCAGGCCTGTCAGGTTTGGATTTAAGTTCTGAGCCAGTGGACAGAATTGAGACAAGTCCCGGCTGAGTTGGACCTCTTGGGTTTGGAGATGAAGGGGCTGTTGGAGACATACTGGGTCTCCTGCTTGCCTTCCCAGCAGGACGCTGTGGAGGTCTGTGAATCCACTTTGGCCAAGAGGCTGGATTGCATTTCTTAGATCAGGTGTCAGGGGTTTTAAAAATCAAGATTATACCACTTCCTTTTGAGGACTGGGGTGGTACTGTAGTTAATACTTCTCACCGTTCAGGATAAATCAGGGCTATAAATAGCTATATCAGTGTGCTTGTCCCTTTGCTGCCAGGTGAGTTTGCTGCAAACTTAGAGAAAGTTCCACTCCCAGCATCGTGGGCAGGATGTTGGAACCTGGGTTCGGGGCTGTGTTGAAGGGACGTGGGCAAGTGGACCAGGCAGTGAGGTGAGGCAACAGGTGGTTTGCAGCGCTGAGCCTGGCACTCCGTGACTGAGGGGCCGGCAGGGGTGGCACAGGCCACTGGCCCTGAGGTCTGGCCAGAGCACACAGTAAGTCTCTATTGGGAGCCTGTGGGTTGAAGGGAGCCAGGCCAGCCAGTTGGGCCAATCTCTGTGTTACTCTTTTGGTTTCCAGTATGGGTCTGGTAGCTATGAGGCCACCTCATAAGATGGCCTGTTCCTGTCAGGAACCACAGTGCCAAGTAGTGCTGGTGCCCTGGCTGCTGGTGGGGAGAGCCCAGAGTGCAGACAAGGGTTGGGGTCTGAATGGAAAATCAGGAGGCAGGAACAGTGCCCCTGGGCACTTGACTCCAGAGGACAGCAATACACATGGCTGGGATGGTGCCTGTGGATGACAGGCAACACAGGAAGCCACCCCAGCCCCATTATGCCCTGGCGTGGCCTCCGCAGTTGTCTGGGGCAGTGAGGCGCCAGTGGTCCAGTACAGCTCAGAGCACAAGCTGGCCTCCAGCCCTCCACTCTGCTGTGGGTTCTCAGGACCAGCCTGGCAGAGGCTCAGCCTGTCACTGTCCTTTTGCCTCCATGGTCCTTGGAAGTTCTGGTTTCCCCCCACCAAAGGGATGGTGGGGCAGGTATGGTACTTTGGGACCTCTTTAGAGGTCAGGCTTCTCCTTTGGAAAGTTTCTCAGCTGATTCCCTTTTGCCTTTTGCTCTCTAATGAGGACTTTTTCTCATTGCAGTACTGGGGATTGAATACCTTTTAAATATTTTTGAGACAGGGTCTTGATAAATGCCCAGGCTGGGCATAAACTTGTGATTCTCTTGCCTTAGCCCTCCAGAGTGCTGGGATTACAGGTGCACCATCATGCCCAGCTCATGGGACATTTTCTACCTGGAACATGCAGACCTGTTTCTTGGGACTTGACCTGAAGGCAGATGGTCATTGCAGGTGCTGGGAAGACACAGAATGGGGCCCAGGAGTTGTGAAGGGCTGAGGATAGCTGAGGGTGCCAGGGTGGTCTCAAGTGCATTGCAGCTGGCTCTGCAGCCGGGCTGACCCTTGGTCAGAAGGCCCTGAGCCCGGGCAGGGTGTGTTGGGTGACGTGTCCTGCCTGACCTGAGCTTGCAGGGTGGCACGGCCTGGAAAGTGAGAGGACCGGGTGACTTTGTGGTTCTTAGAAGAGGGTACTTTGGTTAAAGTCACACAATAAGTGGTAACTTGGACAGCACAAACTCAGTGTTTCTGATAAGCATTGTCTTAGCACAGGGATGTCTGTGTCCCAGCTCATCAGGGTGACATCCAAAGGAGTTGGGGTACAGCAAAGTACTCTAAAAGTTTTTACCTGGGGTGCAGAGCCTGTGACCAAATAGACACTGGCACTCCTAGAAGACAAACTGACCAGAAACCAACCCTCTGCAGAGCTTTTGGGGTGAGGTGATAAAATGCTACTGGAACTTCTTGTGTGCTGTGGGTTTGTTTGGGTAGCTCTCTGGATGGGTTGGAGTTGTTTTTAGCAGTTGAAAATCAGATTTTTAGAATATCCTTGTTTATTTCATCACACCTCTGCTCTCCCCTCAGAGCAGGGTGCAGGGCAGGTCCTGGTCCTGGTCGGGGAGCTGCCAGTGTGCAGGCTTCCAAGGAGATCCTCGCTGGGCTATGTGTGACAGCCCGGCTTTGCCCAGCAGGGGTTGGCAAGAGAGGCCACCACCAGCGTGCTGCCCTCTGTTCACCTGTATACTTGATCTTTTAAGTTGTGAGCTTCCTCTCTACATCAGGTGAGAGGAGGAGCAGTTGCTTCCAGGCCCAGGTGGGAAAAAGAGCCTGGGACCTGGGACGGGTGTGGAGCCTCTGGGTGTTCTCTCCCCTCAGCAAAGGAGAACTCTCTGGGTTTCCCTGTGCCCAGCAGGTGCAGAGTCCCTGGAGCCCCCGCCTGCCCCCCTTTCTCTTGTGACCATCCCCACCTCACCCTTTTCCCCTCAGGACTGGCTCAGATGTCACACACACACACCCGTTGTCATCTCTGCCCTCATTTCCTTCTGTCCTCACACTCCCCACAGAGGCATTTCCCCTGTGAGGGAAGAACCTGAGCACAGGGCCCGGTCTCCTGTGAGCACTGAGGCCTGGGAAAAGCTCAGTAGTCTTTCTTGTAGAAGGGACGCTTTTCTCATTTCTGCATATGTGGTTCTCTTTTTAATTTCAGCTCTGAGTCCAGAACGCTCCAGAAGCAGCCCGAGGAGCTTTTTACATGTGTGACCTTTATGGGGCTCTACTTCCAATATCTTTTGGAGCCTCTGAAAAGACCCTTGACTGAGTGCTGACCTCAGGCCACTGAAACTGTTCAGTGGGACATGTGACCCACACATGGAAGGTAGATGTTTTATGATGCAGCATCCTTGAGCTTAAGTCTCTGAAGAAGCCTTCTAGACATTGTATGACCATAGCTGATTTAAGTCTTTCACTCACCCTACCACCAAAAAAGAAAAAAAAAAAACAAACTCTGGGACCCTGAAGCAGGAGGGTCACAAACTTGAGCCCAGGCAACTTAAGACCTTGAACTGGGGATGTAACTCAGTGCAAAGGCTCTCAGTTCAGTCGCCATACTGAAACAAAATCCCAGATCCTAATCACTTGTTAGAGGGCATTTTCCTCAGGCATAGAAAAAGATCTAAAACTTCAACAGGGGAAAAAAATACTCTAAATGATTTGGTTTGGGGGGCTCTTGTTTTCAGCTTGCAGGAGTTTTCATAGAAACTAGGATTTGCCTCCTGTCACTTTTTCCTCTTGTCAGAGAAAGCATGGCCTCTGGTCCACTGCAGTGGCTTGGGTTAGGGCTGCCTCTCCCAGGTAACTCGCAGTGGTGGATGTCTGTAGGGGGCTGACCTTCATGCCTTCTGTCTCCACAGAGTCGGCGTTCTGGAGGACTGCTTCACCTTCCTGGGCATCTTCCTGGCCATCATCTTGTTTCCCTTTGGGTTTATCTGCTGCTTTGCCTTGAGGAAGCGGAGATGTCCCAACTGTGGTGCGACCTTCACCTAAGAGAACACACTTGGCTTCCTGAGGGCCAGCTATCTTTTCTAATGTAAATGTTGTGTACAGTAGTTTTATTTGACTAAGCTTCAGGACTGTTTTGTAAAGTGAGGTGGGAAAGCGTTGGCACGAGCCAGCTTAGGTCTCACAGGGTGGGAGGCAACACTGCTCTCCAGGTTAACAACAGCTCAAGAAAACATTGCTTTTATTTTTTTGCAGTCTTCAATTTGAGAAAGGTGAGAAATACTGTTTTAAATAAATGAGATTCATACCACTGTTCAGCTGCTTTTGCTTGTTCAGTGTTTGCCCACTGCCACCGTGCGGACCCTTGTTGAAAGAAGTGTGACACACACAGACCAGGTAGGAGGCTGTGTGTTCCTCCGTTGGCTCTGACAGCTCAAGAATATAGGTTTCAAATTCTTTATTATTGACATTAAACCATAACACTGACAACTGCGGAGCATGCGCCTCAGGTCCCCACAGAGGAAGCCCCTGAGTGGCCGCACACTGCAGCAAGTAGTCGTGGGGCCTTTTCCCGAACCCCTGTAACAAATCCAGGTGACCCTCACCCATGTTTTCCTGTCTTCACACATTTCCGAAACCTGCTCCTCATTTGTTCTCCACTATTGAGAATGGTGGGCTCCCATTAACTCTTGCTATTGTGTTTTGGAAATGGTGGGGCCACCTATGTAAATTTGAAACTTGGCACCTTTCAAGATAGTGCTGCAGGACAGGAAGGGGGTGAGCTAATGCTGCATTAGCTCCTCATGGAGGCGCCAGCTTTATCTTCCCAGGAGAGCCCGACATCTCATGTCTACTGGTTTACTGCCATTACTGAAACCTTGACCAATTTTGAACTTACCGAAAAATATTCACAAGTGATGAGATCAAAGAAGCCATGATAAGCAATAGCCCCTTCCCCAGTGTGTGTCCTGGGTGTGAATTTTAATTGTGATTTGCTGTTCCTTGGCAGCCAAGGATAAACTCCAGCCCCTGGAGTTTCTGACAAGAATCCTCTATGTGACTTCAGACTGAGATACAGGCTCTGCCCTTTAGGGCCACCAGAGCCATCCTGGCTTCATTAAGTGGCTTTGAGAATTAGTACCTGGTTCAAACACACACAAACTTGGACCCCAGCAGGTTTCCCAGTACGTAACTGCAGCTTTGGTCCCCTAGATCAGGGAGACCACCTTTCCACTGTGCCAGGCCTCCAGGTGGGAAGCCAGCTGGTAGCTCTTAACACGAGATGTTAAGTATGGCTATGAGAAAGGCAGGCAAAATGTCTCAGAACTCCAGCACTCCAGCTCTGTAAATCGGGGTGGTCAGGACCTCTCCATCTTGGGGAGCTCTATGTTTAATCAAATTTAAAATATGTAAGTTAAAAATTATATTTAATACATTTCCATAATTTATATTGCTTAAAATTATGATTTGCATGCCAAGATGCAAACTTACACAATATTTTCTTTAGACAAACATCATAATGCTACTTAAGAGCACATGCTTTATAAAATAGAACTGGTCTCATTTGTGATCAGATGCAGAAATCCAGTCATGAAAGCACAGACTATCTCTTATTCTGGCTGCAACTTTAAAAAAAAATAGAATATTAAAAACAGGTACACTAGGGATTGGAACCAAATTTACTATTTTTAGATAGAGCAGGAAGAAAACATTTTAAATGATTGAGCTGGCCATTAAACTACTTATCTTGACAGAAATGTGTATGCCCAACTATGTTAAACTGAGGAAATGCATTGATTTGCTCAAGTAGGATGCATTGAAAATCAGGCACCTTTTGGTGAAGCTTCCAACAGTCCCAGAACTTGTCACACAATGGCTACCTATCATTTTGCAGGCGAGAACTGAACGGTAGAGGAACCAGGAGAATCCTTGGCATCTTCATCGAATAATTGGTGCTGATCGATCATTTGTCACCGTGGGTCGGAGTTTCACAGTAGCAAAGGGGTTTTCCCCACTGTAGGAGAGAGAAGAAATCTATAATACTGCTCCAAGACAGGGATTCAGTATTAACTACTGCTCAGGCTTTATGAAATCCTGTTGCTCACTCTCTTCTGACTATATACAAACTGTGGCTGGCATTGTTAAGTGTAAGAGCCTCTAGCAGTTCTCTCCATGCCAGCACCTTGGGAACCCTCAAAAGTTGTTTTTTCTTTTTTAAATTTTGGTTCTGGGGACAACCCTAGGCCTTTGCACTGAGTTACATCACAGCCCTTTTAAAATTTTGAGGCAGGGTCTTAGTTGCTAAATAGTGGACTTGAACTTGTGATCCTACTGCTACAGACTGCCTCCATGCTGGGATTACAGGTGTGCACCACCTCACCTGGCCCAATCCTGAAGCTTCCAGTAACTGACACCTGAGAGCCCACAGCTCGTTAGTCTTTTGCTAGGAAGAAGGCCATGTGGCAGAGCCTTCTTGGTGCAGAGGCCAGATCCAGGCAGATGCCACACTGTCCTGTCTCAGGCCCTACTCCCAGGAATGAATAAAGTGATAAAGGGAGCCGTAGTTCTCCTTGACTCCAAGAACAAGGTCTGCTCAGGCTGGGCACCCATGGCGGTAGCCCCTTGGAGGACACTGCTGGCTAATCACTTATCATCGGGAGGGAGGCACCATGCTCAGGAGAGCTGCTTGCGAGGTGTGCATACCTGAGGAAAGGCAGCTTGGCGGTCCCATTTGCATCACTCTGGGGAAAGAAAAAGAAGTTTATGGAAGGTTCTTGACAGGGAATTTTAAATAAGGTGGGTAAAGCCATGGAAAGCAAGGATTGTGTTTTTGAGATTGCCTAGGTGTCTTTGAGTTTGTTTGAAAGAATAAGGGCAAGAAGACAATGTTCCAGATTGCATGTGTCACAGCGGCCTGCACAGGTCAGCCTGTGACACTTACAAGCCAACAAGCTCATCTCCTAAACCAGGAAACAGACCCTAGCGGATCGGATGGGGCAAAAGAGCTCCAGTACTGAAGAAAATACCTGCTAACAGAAGAACTCAGACTTCAGGGAAAACATAGACTCTGAGGCTCTTGCAGAGCTGTGATCATAGCACTTTGCTTCTTGGGAGCCAAATCCTGAATGGCAGCATACAAAAAACAACAGTAAAAATAAAACCTTGTTGGTTTGGGGGTTGATGACGATTGCCAGAGACACATCTTGTAGAAAGTTCCAAAAAAAATAAGGGAGAGAAGACAACCAAATACACGTCAGCTAAGCTCAGGCACTGCCCCTCACAGAGCTCTGCTCCTAGGTCTCCATAAGAAGGAAGCCTTGCAGGTCTCATGTGGGCACCAAGATGCACAGCTCACTCGGGTGCACCTTCTTTCCCTCATTCTAAAAAGCTCATGGTCTTTCAAAATCTTTCCTGCTGCTCCCCTTAGCAAGTCACTGCCTGAGTATGTGCAGCTAACTCTCCTGGCCACCCAGCAGAGGGCAGTGTCATGCCACTAGGCTGTCCTGAAGTATCCAGAAAGCTCCCAGTGGTTTTGGGTACAGGCAGACTGACACTGAGGGCGAAGGAAAGCTGGGGTGAGGACGCCTTTGTGATAGTGTCTGCTGAATGTTCAGTGCACAGACTTTACTAGCCACAGACGAGTGGGGGCGCTTGGGCTGTGCCCTCAGGGTATCCATTTGTCAAGTTTTCATCAGAGGGCAGAGCAAGAAAGCAACTCTCCTGCTCAGGACATCCTAACAAGACTGGGAAAAGTGATTTGTTCCTGCAGCGCACACTAAGCTTCCTCAGCAGGCCTAGAAGTTGTTTCTGGTGTAATTTTCATATCGTGAGGAAGGGGTAATTACTTTGAAAATACACTAGGAGGCCTATCAACTGCCGGCTCAAAGTGCACGTGTGACCATACTGCCTGGAGCATAAACAGCAGCAGCCTGGCATTGAAAGGAGCCTTAGTGGCCAAGGGCACAGGAAGGGCAGCGTGTCTGCCCCAGGTGCGCGTGCACATCACTTCAAGCCAGGCTCACCCAGCTATGTGCCCTGGCTGCTTCCTCCCTCTGGAAACCACTTTCCTTCTGCCCTTCTTTGGGGCAAAGTGCTGACCCTTCCCTGTATGGCCATCACAAAGAGGGAGTGCCCTGCCCTCCTAACTGGGAACGAGAAGCCACCTCCACGCAGGAACCCCTATGGGCCAGCTGCTCTCTTCCTGGCCTAAGTGAACTTTAAAACAAGATTAGCCACATTTTAATAAGCTGTGCATCTGGGTGCTCAGCCCATAGCATCTGAGAAAAGTGATCATAGGGAATCTTTGAAAGCAATGTGGCAAAAAGCAACAACGTTGAGTGGTGACATATACCTGTAATCCCAGTACTGGGGAGGCTGAGACAGGAGGACTACAAGTTTTAGGTCAGTGTAGGCTACATAGCAAGACCTAGTCTCAAAATTAACAAATGAAACAACAAAAAAGTAGCAACTGCTAGGAGAGGGGAGCTGAAAAGTAGTTTTTAAGGTTATTCAAGTGTTGGGGCAAACCCTAATCCTCAGAGCCATTCATAAACCCTGGGGCCAGCAAGCCCACTCCCAGTATGATAAGCAGGCCTACACGTGGCCACCAAGACCCCAGGATGCTATGGGCATGTTGCAGCTAACAGCCCAAACCGGAAACCTAACAGGAGAACAATACACAGCATCCATCCCGACAGTGGGCAATTCTGAGGGCACCTTTGTGCCAGGGTGTGGGGGTTCTGGCCTGAAGGAGGGACAGTGTGGGGCATACAGAGGAGACCCCTGTGGGGCTGGGAATTTGTTTCCTGACCTGGTCCTGGTTATAGAGTCACTTGATGAAAATTCATTGTACACATTTTTGTATGTGGTATTCATTAATAAAACATCCACTTAACATAATCAAGTCCCTCACTAGCAATTTTTTGAATTTTTGATGTGAAGGTGATATGCATTCAGTAAAAGCCGGGCCTGGTGGCGCATGCCTGTAATCCCAGCACTCAGGAGGCTGAGGAGGATGGAGGATTGCCGTGAGATTGACACCTGCCTCGAGACCCTGTCTCCCAAAACAAACAAACAAAAATCAGAAGAAACCATATTTTGTATTTTGAATTTTAGATCTTTTCCAGGACTGGTGGTGTGTGGCACAGTTCTTTCCCAGGATGCCAGGCAGTGCCACTGAGCAGTAGCGCCCAGGCAGCCCTGAGGCCGAAGGAGGACTGCCCGACTTTGAGGCACTGTGCTACTCAGACAGCTTTTGCAGGTGAGGTGGGTGGAATATTTTTTTCACTGCCCATATATCTAACCTGCAATGGGTTTGTCGGGATGTAATCCTGTCTAAAGTTGAGCATGTGTATAGATTTTCAGATACATTTCCCCTTTAACATTTGGATGTTTTCCAGTGATCTGAAACCCCAACTCTCCTTCCAATATAAGGTCAGCAGAGTGACCCTATGTCATGATTCTCCCATAACACTGGTTTCTACAAAAAAGAATGCTGCCACTTTGCACTTTTAGTGCTTTTCATCAGGGTGACAGAGTCTATCTCATCGCTATCCCTCCATTGTCCCTGCCTCATCTCAGCTGAGTGGGAGAAGACAAGGGAGTAGGTCTGGTGGGGCCAGATACATAGCTTCTGCTGTACTCCTTCCTAGCAGTTGGTATAGGGCTGGTCCCAGAGCAAAACGCACAAGACCGGTGATGATCCAGGCTGAATTCACGTGCCCATGGGGGTCATTAGAAGAGGGGAACGGGCTACCTATAAGATGGCAGACATGGAGCCAGCATGGTGGCACATGCATGTAATCTTAGTACTTGGAAGGCTGAGGAAAGATTGAGACTTCAATGGCAGCCTGGGCTACAGTGAGTTCAAGACCAGCATGGATTACAGAGTGAGACACTGTCACAAACATACATGATGGGCAGTGGCATCCTTGAACTGGAAAGCAAAGAATAGGTAGCTGATTGTGGCCATGAAGAAACAGGACAAAAATCCAAAACTCCTTGCGCTGATGTCTGCAGAAGGCTAGTTACCTGCTGTCTGTTCTACTTTTCCATAGCTGTACAGAGCCATATGCCGCTTGATCCTGGCAGAGGGCGGTCCCCCTCAGGTCAGACCATCTAGCACAGCTCATTCCCCAGGCTGCTGGCGACACTCAAGGAGGAGCCAGGGGCTCACGGTCCAGCCAGGGTGAGCAGGGCTGCACTGTAGAGGCAGGCAGAGCGATTGAGAGGGACGGTGAAAGCAGCCTGGATGCTGGCCCCCTGGATGGCTGCTCAGAACAGAACATCCCCCTTTCTTAGCAGGCAGGAGCAGCTGGTCACCACGAAGGCAGCTCTAACTGACAGCTGTCGTTGGTGTTGACCACTCACCCAGTCCCCTGTGGCTCACACCTCTGATCCAGGTCAAGCCTTTCTTCTTGAATGGGGACACTGAAGCCCAGACAGGAGAAAGCCAACTGCTCTGGGTCACTGGGCTCTTTTCTGAATCAAGGTGCCTTTGGTTCTGGTGAACACATGCTTTGAAATACAGCTATGTGAGAACTCATCTTTAACTGCTTATTACAAAGCTGGCTCCTGGAACCCAGGGGCATGTGACCTATGATGAGCCCTGAAGCTTCAGTCCCCACAGCCAGTCTTCTGAGCTACTGGGGGAAGCAGGTCAGCTGAGAGGTGACATCAGGCAGTCAGGGGAGCTCTGCAGATGAGGGTTCAGGAGCATTCCATGGGTGAGCGGTGGGACAGCCAGTAGTGGGTGTCTAGTGGTCCATCTAAGAAGCTTCAGTACACTGGAGTTAAAAAACCAGCGTGTGCAATCAATAGTAGCTGGATGTCAAACTACATTTGGACATTTTTTTGAAATGACGTTGAGAAACTTTGCTGGCTCTCACGGACCCCAATGTCTGGCCTGAAATATAAGTTTCCTCGTATCAATAGACACTTAAACATTTTAGAGATGAGTTAATCCACTGAGGTGTAAGAACTGGAGGCTGCCATGGACCCTCACATACTCTCCTGGCTGGGAGGGCCGCTGTTTTTTAAGCTTCAGCCAGGGCTTGCGCTTTCAGACCACTGCACTGTGAGTCACGTTCTTACACAGTATAGCATTCTATTTTGTATGATCTGTACCTGGCTGTCTAGTAGGTTGGACAAAATGGACATAATGGAGTGCTCAACTGTTCTTATGCCAAGGTTTCTGTAGCAGACAGATCCTAGAACAAGTCCTCCACCCATAAACTCTCTAGCTTCATCTAACAAGGTACGGTTGACCCTCTGCCCTGCTACATAGATCATTAGATCCTGTGCTTCCTGCTGCTACACAAGAGGCTGCCCAGACCAAGAAACCTATTTAAAAAAATGGCCTTTTTGCCTGCTCCTCAGTTCTCTTCTCTGGAACAGCACTGATTCTTCTGTGACTTTGGCAGGTGATCCGATTGCTTCACATAACCGTGTTCCTAGGACTCCTGATTTGAGCTGGTAGAAGTGGAATATGTGATCGGAAGAGTAAGGTCAGCAGAGGATGTACCTAGTTACAGAATGGAAATCGTTCCCTTTTTGTAGTTTATGAGGGATCCTGATGTATTACTTGAAAATGCAGATTGTGATAGAAATGGAATATAATCATAAGCACCCTGTACAATATTTAATTTTGCTGTAATGGGGAATGAGCCCAGGACCTTCATGCTGAACTACATTCCTGGCCCCTTATTTTTTATTTTGAGACAGGGTCCTGCTAAGTTGTCCAGGCTGGGGTTGAACTTGCAATTTTGGGGTTATTGCCTTTTCCCTTGTTTCAAAGATAAAGAAAAGTGAATATCCTCCAGCATTGCATCTGTGTTGGAAGCCCCTGAAATCACGACCAGAAGCACCTTATTCAGGGAGGGTCTCAAGTGTTGCAGTTTTTTTTTTTTTTTTTAAAGTCAATTACTCAGGGCCAGGAGTTTGGCTCAGTGGCTTAAGCACCTGCCTGGCAAGCACGAGGTTGTGAGTTCGATCCCCAGTACCGGAAAAAAAAAAAAACAGTCAGTTACTCAGCAGCACATACCTGTAGTCCTAACATTCTGGGAGGTTAAGGCAAGAAGACTGCTGTGAATCTGGGCCACCCTGAATCACACAGTGAGACCCTATCTCCCAAAACCCTCAAAATAAAAGAAAAAAGGCTGGAATGTAGCTCACTGTGAAGGCCCTAGATTCAACTCCCAGTACAGGAGGGAAAAAGCCAATTACTAGTTTCTTGTGACTTTTAATTGTTGTTATTCTCCATTATCCTTTGGATCAAGAAAACTACAGCAACACATCAGAACCTCTGTAAGCAGCACACAGATGACAACGGTAGGCATCTTAGCAGTAAGAGTTCTGATGTGGACATGCTGGTAGCTGCTCCTTGACTGCTGGCTATTTCAATTTGCTTTAGTACGTTAGAAAGTGGCGGTCATTTTTCTGTGCTCCCCCCTTTCCTCCATCTCACAAAGTCCCACGATCCAATTGATCCTTTGGTGTGAGAGTCAGGCCAACCCACAGAGTAACTCGGCTCAGTGCCTCGCTGGCTCCCTGAAATGCTTCAGCTCTGATGTGAGAAAATGCTAGGACCTCCTCATATGTGTGGGTGCTGGGAGGTTAAAATTCTTCCTATATATCTAATGATACTTCTATAGATCTCAAAGGAAATAATGAAATGTTAAAAGCAGCTATCTCAGAATTGAAAGTATAATTAAAATTTTAAATACTTTTTCCTAAAATTTTATCAGAAAAACCCCTGAGCTGCTTTTATAAGAAAAAAAAGTGTTAAAAGAATATCTTAAAATAAGGATGCAATGATTAGATATTTTAGTTTTCACAAAGGAACTCTGATCAAACTTGGACTTTGCTTTTTGTCAAGAACCTTAGTTATGAATGCCACATGGATTTTATGATTTATTTGTGTGATACTGGCTGTAAGCTGGCCAACCACTGCTGAACAGGTGCCGCTGACGTGAAGGTCTCATCTGAGCCACTGCGATCCCTCCCACTCGGATGGAGGAGGTCAGCTGCATCACAGCAGCCTGCTGCCATGAGTACCAGCTGCTGACACTCATCTACAGGACCTCACCGAAGGTACCAGCCCCTTCCCTGCCAGCAGGGATAACCACACCTTCCAGGGACACCTTTGGCCATCTGTAAGAGCCACACAAGGAAGCCGTTGTTTTCATTATTCATTTGTAGCGTTTGAATGTTTTTACATGAAATCAATAAGGAACAGCTGCTCAAATGAAACACTGAACAGGTTTCTAACCTGTGACACTGAAACAGGGACAGAGAAATAGGGACCTGGGGCTATGGAGTTGGTCTGTGTGAGAAGAAGGTTTTTAGGGTACACAGCTCTGCCCAGGGCAGGACTGAGAGTCCCTTCCATGAAGAGAGTAGTGTGGCTCCAGGGCGAGAGGGTGGGAAAGTGACAGTAGCTTCCCTGGGACTGGACATGGCCTGGAGGCCACGGCACAAGTCACCTCCAGCAGGCCCTCCAAGTTTGGCATGTCCATCGCTGCTGCCCAAGGGAGAGGAAGGAGACAAGGGCAGGCATGTCCCCATCCTCACCCACCGCTTTCCTCAGCATTTTCAAGGCGTCTCCTGACATTGACAGTTGGTTATCATTCAGTCAACAGAGACATTTAAAAATGAAGCTAGGTCACATTTAAGCTGCATAGGTCAAATGCAAGATAAGGCATAAGTTATCATCATTGATTATATTGATATTTAAAAACTGGCTCTTCGATCTTTCTAATTCTGTGAAACAAGAACTGTTGGTTGCATCAATGCTGTCTTCATCAAGCTCGACCCACATGGTAAAAATGCTGAAAATAAAAATATGCTTCATTTTCTAAAATGGATGACTGTCTTGCAGTAGTCATTATGTCAGTGTTTTCATTTGTAGTTTCAGTGCTATGTTATTTGGGAAGATTCTTTTGCCTTGAAAGTCATTATATAACCTTATTAAAGCAGGTAATGCCAGGCAGTCATCACTAGTTGCTAACATCACAAAAAGGAGCACCTGTGTTGACACCAATGAAACACACTAGCAAAACAGAGCAAGAAACAAAACAAAACAGGCTCTGACCAGGCTTGAGACCTAATTATTGATTTACCAGAAGCACAGCAGAGAAAGGGAGATGAAGGGAAGGATACCATGTAGAAGCATCCAGTCCAGGACAAATAACCTGGGTTTTCTACAAAAAATTCCAAGAAAAGAACAGAAGGGGAGATTTGTTGATAGAAAACAATTCCTAAAACTTCTCAACCAATTACAAATTACAGCGCTGACTTGGATCCAGATTCAAACAACTATACTGTAAATGACTGTTTAATGAGACAACCTGAAATGGGAACAGTGACCTTTTGATAGTGCTCAGGAATTATTGGTCTTGTGGGTATGTTTTTAAAATGAGCCTTGGATCTTTAGGGATGAAATGATTTGAGGTCTGGCATTAGCTGGAAATTGAATTGGGGGTGATTATGTTTAAAAAACAAACCTTAGATCTTTACAGACAAAATGATTTGAGGTCTGGCACTAGCTATAAATTGAACTGGGGGTGATTCTGTTTAAAAAACGAGCCTTAGATCTTTACAGATAAAATGATTTGACGTCTGGCATTAGTTACAAATTGAACTGCGGGTGGAGTAGAGATGAAGTAGGGCTGATAAGGGAATTGATCATTGTTAAAGCTGGGAGTGGGAGTTAGAACACTATTTTCATGTATGTTTAAATTTTTCTTTATGAAAAAGTTGAAAATCTAACAACAACAGAAACAGGAAAAGCATTACAAACTCAGAGGTTACATCTAAACAACATGCCCTCTATTCTCTATATCCTAAGTTTGAGACATGCAGTTGTCAAAGGTTTTCCTCAGCCAGAATGAACTTCTAATGTTTTTAGAAATTCTGTAAGGTCACTTTTGAGTGACTGTCTAAACAGTTTGAATATTGTTTCAAAATATATTAGTCTTTACTGAAATAGCATTTGATGTCTTTTGCCCTTACAAACGGTTTTCTCCAGGTTTGACACCTACTACTATGAGGATAGAACAGGAATCCCTATTTCCAATAAACGTGTCATTCTTTGAAAAATAATTTTTGGAGTCAGATACAGTGGACCCCTCGAGCTATGACTGGGTTCACATATTAACAACTAGGGTTGCAACCAGGATTTTGGGTTTAACTTACAACCAGTCTTGAGTTATGACCCGAATGCCCGCTGCTCCTGTAGTTGTAAACAAAGGCTCGCAGTGCCAGGAAAGTGTATGTAAGCGTACCTAAGCATCGGTCTGTGCCCAGAGGAGTATGTTTGTGGACCTGATTTCGGACCTTTATATAATCGCTATGATTACTGCTATCAAAATGGCTGCCAAAAAGCTAGAAAAGAAGCTCAGGAAGGAAGGGAAGGGAATGCAAGCAGTCACACTCGAAAAGAAGGAAATTGTGGAAAAATATGAGTGGTGTTCATGTGACCAATCTCACTAATATGTAAAGCATGTTGAAATCCACCATCTCCACAATCTTACAAAGAAAAGATTTGTGTAAGGAAGCTAGTGTTGCTAAAGATGTTACTCAAATTAGTCACAATCAACAGTGTTAGATGAGGTAGAAAACCAATTATTAGTGTGGATAAATGAAAGGCAGAGGGCAGGTTATAGCTTGAGTCTATAATTTGTGAAAAAGCTAGGGCTATCAGTGCAGATCTCATAAAGGATAATCCATCAATGAGTGATAATGGTGAAACATTTTGTGCCAGTAAGGGGTGGTTTCACAATTTTAAAGCAAGAACTGGGGTTCATAGTGCAACTAGGCATGATGAAGCAGCCAGTGCTGATAAAAGGGCTGCTGAAAATTACATATACCACTTCATTTTTTTTTTTTTTTTTGAGACAGGGTCTCGCTATGCAGTTCAGGCTGGCCTTGAAGTCACTTTGTAACCTAGGCTGATCTAGAACTCACCACGATCCTCCTCCTGCCTCGGGAGAGTGCTGGGATTACAGGCATGCGCTACCACGCCCGGCCCATATACCACTTTGAAATGATGACACAGAGAAATGGCTTTTGCCCTCATCAAGATTTTAACTGTGATGAAATTGGCCTTTTCTGGAAGAAAATGCCTAGGAGACTGCAAGCCTATGAAGGATAGGCTAACGTTATTGATATGTACCAATGTGAGTGGTGACCTCCAGATAAAGCATCTCTTGGTTTATCACTCTGAGATCCCTGGAGTGTTTAGAAAACAAAATCATGAAGAATGGGCTAGGGGTCATGTGAAGATTTAATGCAAAAGCCTGAGTAAGGCTGAGGCAGGAGGATCACTGCAAGTTCGGGGCCAGTCTGGATTCCAAAGTGAGTTCAAGGCCAGTCTGAATTGCATAGTGAGGCCCTGTCCCAAAAAAAAGACAAAATAAATAAAAAATAAAAAAATTAATTAAAAAAAACCCCAAATGCCTGGGTAACAAAAGTACTTTTTCTTGAGTGTATCAGGGAGGTTTTCTGTCCTACTGCTAAGAAAAATCTAGAGGACAAAGGTTTACCACTCAAGGCTCTCCTCATCATGGACAATGCTTCTGCTCACCCATCAGATTTGGAAGAATTGACTGTGGAATTCCCATGGCTCTCAGTTCCATTCCTCCCACCTAGTACAACCCCTCTACTGCAGCCTGTGGACCAATAGGTGCTAGCTAACTTTAAGAAGCTACACACCAAGGAACTGTTGCTGAGGTGCTTCCAGATGGTTTCAGGTATTACTGAGAAATCCTGGGCCAATGTCCCTCTGAGGATACTGAGATCTGCCTGGAAGAAAGTGTGGCCTAAAATTTTACAAGAGAGAGACTGAAGGCTGTGTAGAAGGGTCAGAGCCTTCAACTGACTCTGTGGTTGATGACATTGTCACTACAGCAGAGTCCACAGGCTTGCAGGGAGACAGTGGTGATGTTGAGGAACTGGTGGAGGGACACTCAGCAGAACTGTCTACAGAGGAACTTCAGTGACTTCTGGCTGAGCAGTGAGGAGTTTTCTGAAGAGGAGGGGTAGCAGCAACAATCAGGGTAGCAAAGTTCTTCTGAAATAAAGGAAATTCTTTTAAAAAAATGGACAGAGCTACAAACATTTGTAGGGAAGACCCACTCAGACAGAGAAAAAGTCAATCATTGCATTCACTTGCTTAATGACAATGTCATGTCATACTACAGGACAGCGTTACAGAAAAGACAGAAGCGCCAACCTTAGACCAGTTTTTGGTTCTGAAAAGGTCAAGATCTCATGAGCTAGAGGCAGGTCCTAGTGGGCTACAGACTCTCTCAAGGAGAAAAAGGACACCAGAGAGCCAGGTTCCTGACGTTATTATGGAGGGGCACGCTTCTGCCAAACAATAACCACCTTAATTTCATCCTCCCTTCCTGCAAGACAAAGATGTCAGCTTGAATGGTCAGTACAGTATGAAATTGTTGTTGCTGGTAAAGCAGGCACTTTTTTTCCCCTCAGGTACTGGGAATCGAACTCACAACCTTGTACTTGCCAGGTAGGCACTTAAGCCACTGAGCCAAACTCCTGGCCCTATATTTTTTGAAGCAGGGTCACACTATGTAGCTCAGGCTGGCTTTGCTCACATTGTAGACCAAGCTGGCCTCGAACTCACAATGCTCCTCCTATCTCAGCCTCCTGAGTGCCGGCATTAAAGGCGTGTGCCACCACACCCGGCTACAACAGGCACATTTTATAACTTTTTGATGAATACACAGGAAAATTATTGGTATTTCTGGTAAATTATGCACATTATATAACCCATGTTTTTATGAAAAGGTTGGCTAAGTGGTGTTTTGGGAGGTTTGGAACACATTATGGATATTTCCATTATTTCTTATGGGAAAATAGTCTTGACTTACAACCAACTTGAGTTACAACCAGCCCTTGTGAATGAATTGAGCGCGTAAGTCAAGGGTCCACTGTACTGGAATAACCTGAAATGATAAAAGTGTAAACAGTATGTGGTGCAGTGTGCTCACCCAGGAAGAAAAGCCCAAAGTGTTCTGAGTGAGATTTCAGAAGCTGCCATTTTCTGGACCAGAACATCCAGTGGTAGCCTAGGATGCGGTGACCACCATTGAAATGCACCAGCAATTCAGATCATGGATGTTCCAAGCTCCTTAAGGCTCCCGCTAAAGTACAAGGTATATTTTTTTAGTGGAAAACCTATTTCATGTAATTGAGAGACTACTGGTACACACTGCTTACCCCTAAACAAGGGTCGCCAGTCACTGGTTTCTGTGGACAGTGGAGCTACGTCCCCACTGTGAAGTGGAAAGGTGCTTGTATTTGTGATTCACAGCTAAAGGAAGCTCCTCACAGTACTTGAAAATAATGAAGATAAGCAGTAAAAGAATGTGGACTAATGGTACCTGCTGTACCTGGGCTGCCACAGGGCCTAGGGGAGCCACAAGGAAGGTGAGGGAGGGAGGGAGCAGAGGCACTTGTCCTGGGTACCCTCTTGGGGGTGCATCCTCAAGAGTCTCGTCCCTGTTCCCCACCTCTGCTCCTCCCCTCCCTGCCTCCTTCCAATCCTCTCTCCTCTGGTGATGATGCAACTGGAGGGGATATTCCCCCATCCCACTCACATCCCTGTTGGCCTCCTTACGCAGGGCGGATTCTGCAGTCTAGGACACCACAACCCTGCCTTGTAAATACCCACGACTCCCTCCTCCTCCTCCAGCACCCGCACCCCAGTCAGCTCCGACTACCTACAGCTATGCATCAATCATATGATGCATCAATGATGGGTTGCATATATGATGGTGTGTTCTATATAGATCACACCTTCCAAGTGTGTGGCACACCGTATGATGTTCCCACAACCACAAGATCACCAACAATACAACTTTTGCTTTTTTGTTTTTTTGAGACAGGGTCTCATCATGTAGTTCAGGCTTGCCTTGAAGTCACTATGTAGCTCAGGCTGGCCTCAAACTTGCAATGATCCTCCTGCCTCAGTCTCCCAAGGGCTGAGATTACAGGCATGTGTCACCACGTGCAGCCAACAACATGTCTCAGAACTCATCCTGTCATTAAACAACACGTGACAGTACTTGTGGTATGAACCTCAGCAATGGAGTGCTGCTCAAAAGCATGCATTGCTTGCTTCATTTTAAGTCAAGGCCAGGAATTTTAACAAGGCCTTAGAATGGTCTGCATCCCCTGAGCCTCCTGGGATATGCACATGCTCTATTCCCCATGCACCTATTTTACAGTTTCCCTTTTCACACTTGATCACACTTGGCCCATTTCAGCAGGTGATGACCTTCCTTTACCACCAAGGACACAGACGTGGTCAGATAGGAAGGGCCCAGGGTGTACTGGCTGCACGGGTATTGTGCCCTGGCCCTTCCCCAGACCCGGAATGCGGGGCTGCTCCTCACTGTGCTCTGGGCCCACTCTGCCCTCAGTCACCCTCCTGATCTCCATCATTTCTTCCTGCTCCATGCACTGAGAAGAATCAGGAGGGCAAGAAGCCTGTAGGCCCAGCTTCCTTCCTTCCTCCATCCCTGGGTGCCCTACTCCCTGCAAACCTAACCCGGCACATCTACTCATCCACTGTTACCTCACCTTGTTTTCATCTTGGGCATGGCTTTCAGCTCCAATTTATCTTGGCTTATTTTTATTGTGTGCTTCCCATCACCAAGACACGAGCTCCTATGGAACTAGACGTCACCTATTCCTCTCTACACCCCCAGCCCCACATTGCTCTGGGCCCACAGACTCCCATAGCTGTTGCAGGAATGATGCGGGGCCTCAGGCCTGTGGCCTCTCCTGTCCTTAGGGGTAGCTTAGGGTTAATCTATACACAGCACTCGCCCATTGGCTGTATAGCGCAAACACTGACCTCAGGCCTCTATGGAACACAACAGGAAATGGAAGAAAATGCAGAGAAGGGGATTAAACGACTGAAAGACCACAGCTGGGACCAAAGGCAGAGGAGATGAAAGCCTTAACAAAATGTAGCCAACAACCAACTACCGCATATAAACAGTCACTGACAAGATAAAGCAAAAAACAAAAATAAAAACAAACAAACAAACAAAAAGGCCTGAAGTTTGGGAGGGTTAAGGTGTATGAGGATGAAGGGAATCCAGAGGGCTGAGGAGAAACTGTCCCCATCCCTGTGTGGGAACAGAGCCTGTGCCTTAGGAGACCATGGCAGCAAGTCACATATACTCACGGGAGACGCGGTTTCTAGTTTAGATGCCGAGGCTTTGAAGGTAGAAGTGTTTTTGGCAACATTCGCTTGGTTACTGGCAGCAGCTCCCATGGACAGACACTCCTGGTAGTCAGGCGGGGGGATGACGATGCTGCTCTTCTCAGACAGGTCCACAGTGCTAATGCTTCTCACTGGGGCAGGGCTCGAGGCCAAAATACAGAGCAAAGTCAGATAAAGTCCTGCTGCCTGGACCCCCAATGCCCAAATGTCCCATGCCGAAGGACTATAGTAACAGTGGGCCGCTAATCAAAAAGTGTGCAGCAGAAGAGGACAGTAAAGTACTGTAATGCTTTCACTAGATTATAAATGTATACGCAAAAGAAATTCTTTAGAAGGCATGACAAAACAGGAGAAGAAAATGAGTTTTATTAGGGGCTGGCTGTTAAGTAATTTAATCTAAGGATACCAACAAAAAACTTAGCAAGCACTGAGCATTTAAGGTTAAAAATAATTTTTTTCTTCTCATTAAACTTTGTTTTAATGGGTCTCAAAATTGTGACAGATTCTTTGGTCAAGTTGTTTCCATTATAAATTGTTGATTTTAAAAACTAATAATTTAAAAACCACCACACACACACAAGAAAAAAATGGTCCACAAAACATTCTTCTCTCCCTTCTGAAGATTTTATGATAAAAAAATTTCTTTTAACACTGTTTTTTTTTTTTTTTTTTTTTTTTTTTTTTTTTTTTGCAGATGGTCGTTTTATTGAGCTACATTCCCAGAACTTTCTGAGACAACATCTTGCTAAGTTGCCCAGGCTGGATTCTAATTAGTGATCCTCCTGCCTCAACCTCTTGAGCAGCTGGGATTACAGGCATGTGCCACCACGCCTGGCAAGACTCAGATTTTTTAAATCCTAAAAACGATACTTAGTTTTTCTACTTTCTGGAACAAGAGCATTTTAGCCATATTACTAGGGATGAAGCTAAGGGCCGCTGTCACAAGACTCTTAACAAAGGGAAGACCTGAGAGACACTGCACCTGGTATTTCAGGGTCTGCCAGCACAGCTGTGTGGGAGGTGGGGGTTTATCTGAGATGGGGACTGCTGAGCAAGCATGGGGTAGTTTAGGTAAGGATGTCCAGTTCAGTTCCTGAAGGCCCATGGGACAGCCCACTGCAACCACCTGATACACAGCAGAATACACCTAATGCACATTTGAACCCATATCCAGGCCCAGAAGAGCTCTTCCCGGGTTCTGTATTTCTTATGTGTGTATCTCTGAGCAACTTCTTAAACATTTCATGTCTCCGTTTCCTCAGTTTTAAAGTAGGGGCCCGTTTCATGGGGTGATTGTGAGAATGAAATGAGCAAGCCAATGTAAAGTACTCTGGACAGTCTCTAAGTGACAGCTACTTTTAAAGTACAGACAGATTTGAGGTTATCAGCACAGAGGTGCCTATTGAGGTCCTAGGAGTAGTCAGAGCCATGGAGTGGATGAGACGACTGAGAAAGCACAGACAAGGGAAAGGACTGAGGATGGATCCCACCCGAGGAGCAGCACTAAGTGGTGGGCAGAGAGGAGACTGCAAAGGGATAGTAGTGTTCAGCAGTGTTAAGGGCCACTAAGATAAAGATGGAGACCATGTGCTGTGGACTGAGGGCTCGTGAGCATGATGGCGGGGGCTGGCAGGAGTGGGTCATCTCTCCTCACAGCAGATAGCCAGTAAAGGCTTTGGGCCACAGAAACCACTGTGGAGCAGCAATGGTGTTTGCTCCACAAGGATTGAGGCTTCATTCTGGGGTTGCTACATTTCTAGGCTATGACTTGAGACATGAAGGCAAATGTGTTCTGGGTCACATTCACTACCTTGGTGTGGGCACGGTCACCGGTTCCTTCACATGTTCTTCCAGCAACTTTGTATATGAAGACGGGAACCAACCCTTCCTGGAAGGGAAAAGTGAGAAGGGAAGACCTGTTTGTGGCATCAGAGGCAGGTGTGAAGCAGTCCCTGCAGCAAGGGGGATCTGCAGGATACCTCAGGGCAGGCTGGCGCAGGCTGGCCGGAAGGCTCATGAATGGACTAAATGAAATGGAGCTTTTATTAAAAAAATGTGCACTTCACACATACACAATCATGTGTGCTTTTGTATATAGCATCCATGTGATTTGGTTGCCCTTTTTATTTTTATTTATTTTTTGAGACAGGGTCTCACTATATAGTTCATGCTGGCCTGGATTCACTGTGCAGCCCAGGCTGGCCCTGAACTTGTGGCAATCCTCCTTTCTCAGCTTCCCGAGTGCTGGGATTATAGGTGTGCACCACATCTAGCTCCTTTATTTTTTAAACTAGTTTTATTTTATGTACCTAAATACAAACTGACAACCTAGGACAACAAGGCTTATGCACATACCTGTGGTTGAAATGTTGAGAGTGACACTGAAACTATACCTTAATTTTTTTTTTCTTTTGGTACCAGGAATCAAACTCACGACCTTGTGCTTGTCAGGTAGGTGCTTGTGCCACTGAGCTATATCTTAAATCTTAAAGTATACTTGATATGCAGATTACCCCTGAGAAATCAAAAGTCACTATTTTTGTTTTTTTGAGACAAGGTCTTACTACGTAGTTCAGGTCAGCTTTGAACTCATGATTTAGTCCAGGCTGGCCTCAAACTTGTAATCCTCTTGCCTCTGTCTACTGAGTGCCTAATTACAGGTATGAGCCACCACTAGCAAGTGTCATATATTTTAAAATGACACAAAAATATTTAAGCCCTCTGTCAGAGGTGATGTCATCTGATCTAATGATGAATTCACACACCAAATGTACCTGTATTTCACAGATATACCAAAGACAGCCTGGCATGGAATAAGTCCAGCTAACTGCACCGTAAACCTGACTTCAGCTGAAGTACACTGACAATTTGCAGCTGACCCGCACTGACTCTGAAACTAGAACGGGGTGCACCCTGTGCAGATGGGCTTGCAGTGACTCACGCTTTGGTGCCATCATGCTCCCCATAGAGCCAGCCGTCCTTCTCCTCAGAGACGAGCAGTGTGATGATGTCGCCCTGTGCAAAGCTGAGTAAGGTGTTGTTGGCACCGGCAGTGTGGGGGAAAATGGTCTTGACTTTTTGCTTCTTCATCATGTTCAGTCCAGTGGCAACCGAAACCGATCGCTGTAAACTGGCATCATCTGAAGTGTCTGTTAAAGTGAATGTGGCAGCAAGGGTTTTTCAGTGTTCATCAGAGAAGTTCAAAAGGAACAACCCCAGAAAACTACCCATTCCCAAATCCTGCCCACACAAACACAGTGGAAACTCTAATTGTGTCAAAGGAGGCCTGTGGCTGCAGGGAACCTATTAAGAGAAGGATGCAGCTAGGAATGGTGGCACCTGCTTGTAATCCGAGCATTCTGAAAGGCTGAGGCAGGAGTATCCCAAGTTTCAGCCTAGCCTGAGCTTCTTAGCAACTTAGCAAGACCTTGTCTAAAAAAAAAAAAAAAAAAAAAAAAAAAAAAGGCAGCGGAGGCAACAGCTCAAACCAGTGCTGATGTCCTGTGCCATGAGGCAGAGGAGGAAACTGGAAACATGCACATTCTGGCTTCTCTCCCCAAGCACAGAAAGGATGAGGAGATGTGGTTCCTCTACTGAGCCTTCAGTTGACCATCTCTCTACCATCCTTCCATGCAGCCTCCTGAAGAAGGCAGTTATTTTTGACACTGAGAGATGTCAAGAGTTCTGAAGCTGGTCAGGCTCACAAAGCCAGCAAGAGGCCACACCAGACACCATCTGTGGACAGTCAAGCCGACAGCCTCCACTTGTGGGCACCATGCTGCTTAGGTCATGCTCAGTTCAACCTCAGGCTGACAGTTCCCACTACAGAAAACACAAACTGGGATGGAGATTTAATACAAAGCAATGCAAGATCGCTTTCAGCTTCATTTTTACAACTTCTTAATAACTGCAATACAAACTTCGCTGTCTCCTTAACCTGCCACTCTCTGATTACCTCAGTAGTATTGAACTCGCCAGTAATTTTCACTTAGCTTTTACCAAAAAGAACTGGAGTCATTTGATTGACTGGGCTACAAGGTATTAGATACTTTAACATGAACTCTTACACAGCTCAATGTTGCCTTTGAAAGCAATAACTACAGGCTATCATTTTCCCTTGCTAAAGCAATCCTCATTGCCATTTCGGCAATCTCTTATCTTTTGCCTCACAGCTTCAAATGCTGTGCTAGCTCTTGCCAGCAGACAACTTGATTGCAGCCACATTCGTACTGAAAGGGCCTAGGACACCCCACACAGATGGGTTAGGAGCCATGACACAGGTCTTGAGGGTTCAGGGTGCTAAAGACTATGTTGGAAGAGTGGGGCCTAAACAGAGAAGCAGGAAATGTCTGCAGCAGTAACTGGTCCTGATTTATTGAAATACAGTCAGCACTTGAGAAATTTAAGTAGTTAAACTATGTCTTCAGACAGCATGAGTTACCTTGTTAGGGATGAAGAAAAATGCTGATGAGATTTCATATTAAGCCTATTGCTAAGATTAATAACCATAATTTTGTCGTATGAACTTTTTATAGTTTTACTGAAAAAATTTTTACTATAGTCACCAAATATGCAACACAGTGTGAGGCTGTGTACATTCTTTTTTTTTTTTTTTTTTTTTTTTTTTTTTTTTTTGACTCCTCAGCTTGTTTTATTATTTTTCATAATTCTTAATTTTTTTAACAGAAAAAAGAGATTACAGTAAAACAGAATTTCAAAACAGGCCAATAGGAAAGTAACAATTATCAACACATTTTATATTGTTATATTCACAGTAGTTGTTTAGGGTATAAGATATAGACATGAAACATTGTCCAGAAAATTATTAGCACAAAACTTTCCCCTCAATGAATCAAAAGAAACCAGCTTTATATCCTTTTTTGTTATGACTACTATATTATTTTCAAAAGAACAATTCACAGTAACAATGAAATCTGAAAATGACCCTGTGAAAACCACTTTTCACTCAAAATTCTTTTTCTTTAACTATCTTAACTAATTTTTTATATACATAGATTTTCTTTCAGTTTGTCACACAAGTGCAACAATGCAATAGTTACATTTCTGTTACTTATTTAGTCCACTGATAAGTATATTTTCAAGGCACATTCATTTAAGAGTGAAAATGTCTAGTTTATCATTCTTTATAGCTGAGTAGTATTCCAGCATATAAAAATACCACATCTTTTTCATTCATTCCTCAGTCGAGGGGCATTTAGGTTGCTTCCAAGATCTAGCTATTATGAACTATGCAGCTATAAACATAGGTGCACATATATTGCTATGGTATGATGCTTTTAGTTCTTTTGGGAAGATATCCAGAAGGGGAATAGCTAGGTCCTCCTTGTACATTCTATTCTAATTATTTACTTATAGTTTTCAAATTTTTTTTTCCAGTATAGGGGACTGAATCCAGGGCCTCATACTGACCTACATTCTCAGCTCTTTTTATTATGAGACAGGGTTTTGCTAAATTCCCCAGGTTGGTCTCAAACTTGTGATCTCCTGCTTCAATCTCGGACTACCAGCGTGTGTACTTTTCAATAGTAGCTTTACTCTTTGTAAGCACTCACCAGTATATAGAACTAGTAAGAGTCATGGAAATATTTCACTTGTCAAAATGTCTTGCAGTCTAGCTCTTTGGAGGTATAAAATACTCAAAACCAGGTCTAGACATATCTGTCATACCTGTTTATCTCTCCCTCACATTTATCTGAAATATTTCACAAATTACTTTTCAAAAATTTTTAAAAAGGTACCTTTCAAAATCAAATTAGTGCTGGGTGTGGTGGTGCACACCTATAATCCTAGCACTTGGGAGGCTGAAGCAGGAGGATCGCTGTGAGTTTAAGGTCAGCCTAGATTACATACAAAGAGCCTACCTCAAAAATCAAAAACAAAAACATCAAACTAGGTATCTTACCTGTTGAATTATTTATCTTTTCTGATTTCTGTGCAATTGTTGCTGGGTTATTGAACATATCAATCAAAGGACTGGTATAGTCTTTGGCTGAAGTTGCTGGAGGCATCTTTGGTGAATAGTTAGAAAGGGAGTCATAATCTTTCTCACCCTGTGAAAAAAATTTTTACTAGTCTAATTTTAGAGTAACACAGCAATGAAAGAGGCTGACTGGTATCACCTACTTCCCCCCATCCCCACCCCAAATCAGCTCCTCTCTGGCAACCATTAATGTGCTTTCTGTCTCTTGATTTTAGGCCCCTGCTTAAGTGCAACCTGGCTATAAGATTCTACATTGAAGACAAATTTTCCACAGAATTCTGAAACTACTCTTACACTAATTTCTGACATATTATTTTCCTAAAAGAAATTTGGCATCAATGGCGTTCACTTTTGTGTATGTGTGTGTGTGTGTGTGTGTGTGGTACTGGGGATCGAACTCACAACCTTGCGCCTGCCAGGCAGGTGCTTAAGCCATTAAACCAAATACCCGGCCCTATTTTTTTTTTTTTTGAGGTAGACTCGCACTATGTAGTTCAGGCCAGCCTTGCTCATATTGTAGCCCAAGCTGGCCTTGAGCTCACAATGCTCCACCTACCTCAGCCTCCTGAGTGCTGGGATTAAAGCATTCACTTTTCTTTGTAAGTAAAATTCCTCCACCTTAAAAAGGTTTCAGATTTTTTTCGTGTGTAACATTCTCAAATGCAGCCCTAACTATGCAGGTGTTAGATTCCTATAGCTGATGTGTTCAAGACTGGGCAGAAAAGCTCGGTGTGGTGGTGCACACCTGTAATCCCAGCACTCAGTAGGCTGAGGAAGAAGGATCATGAGTTTGAGGCCACCTTGGGCTATATATCAAGTTCAAGAATAGCCTGAACTATACATTGAGACCCTGTCTCAAAAAACAAAACAAAACAAAACAAAACAACCAACCAGGCAAAAGGCCATGCAGTAATCTCCACAAGGACAGTGTTTATAAGGCTGGAGGGGCACGCCACAGGTGGACTTTGGGTGTGCTTTGGAAGCAGAAAAGGGATGTGCTAATGGGATTTTGTAATTTAAGAGAGAGGAGTTGATATTTTTGTGTCTGAGTCCCTGGAAGGATGAGGCTGCCATTTACGGGAGGAAGAAGACTGGAGAAGCAGGGTTAGGGTGAGAAAATCAGTTCTCTGGTTTTGGGCAAGGCACACTTGAGAGCCTTGCTGGTCACCTGGGTGGTGATGCTGAGTGGGTAGTTGGGTAAATCATCCATGTCTCAATCTGCCTACCATGTATTTACTCTCCGTCTGCCTCATTAAAAAAAAAAAAAAATGCTTTCTCTATTTTTGCACTGTGTTCTGGAAGAATTCTTTGACTGAGTTTACCAAGCAGCTATGTTCTTCTAAGAGCCCATCTATTGGTGTTGGTATTTGGAGGCAAGGAAAAGAAACTAATCAAAAAACAAAACGAACAAAAAAATCTTTTGTTTTAGAAAACTTTCGAACGTACAAAAGTAGGGGACAACAGCATAATAAATCCTTTTGAAGCCAACACCTAGCTTCAATGATGATGGATTCAGAGCCAATTTTGTTTCATGCATAACCTTACCCACCTTCCCAAACTCTAGATTACTTTGAAGAAAATTCCACGTATGTCATTTCAACTACAAATACTACTTTACTTTTTAATTCCCAAGAGCTCTTGTGGATTCTTCTTTGTGGATGTAATATCCTTTCCTCGCTAAAAAGATTTCTGTTGCCTCCAATATTAGTCCTGCTGGGTTTCATTTAGCTGCTGCTTTTTATATTGTGGGCTTTCCTTTCTGATGCTTCCCAGTTGTCACTCCTCATTCTGTGTCAGTCCCCATTCTTTTTACTGAATTTGGTCTATCCTCACAACCACAGATTGCCATGGTGATGTGGGGAGGAGGCAGGGCAGGCTCCTGCGTGCATGTGTTGTTTTTTAGTTACACACTCTTCAGGTTGGAAACAATAGTCCCTGCTGCTTGTTGTTTGGCACACGTAGCACAAGGGGAAGAAAGTGAGCGCTACATAAAGGGATGGTCCAGGTCTTTCCCACTTGGGTGTGGTGACTCTGACCTCATTGCTCCTAGGAGTGGCTCCACTCCCTGCAGCAGGTTTGCACTCCATGTGTTTGGGACTGAGGGTCCTCCCACTCTGATCCTCTACATGCCCATCTGGTTTCTCTCTCCTTCAGAGACTCCTTCAGCATTTTTGATCCTGACTCACTCTCTTAGAGACTCTTTCAGTGTCTCTGGTTCATTGACAGCACCTGCTTTGACTTTAAAGTCTTTGCTGCCATCTCGGGGGGCTTTAGATGGACAGGTATGATGGATCCATGTGTTTAAACTACTTGCTGCATCCAAAGACCCCTGTATGTTTGTGAATAGTAATAAAGCCTAGAGTCAAATGACAGCAAACTACAAAGCCTTATTGAATACTTTAATACCTTGAATACTTTGTTTGCCTGAAGTGAATATATTGTGACAAATGACATTGGAGCTTACCAGTCTATTCTCTAAGATATCTATTTCCTTCACTGGAAATAAATTTATAAAATTGGAATCATTACAATTAAATACAGTAACAATAAAATTGCTGAAGCAAAGATACCAGCATTAAGAGTAGCATAAAACATTTGCACAGCTATTCCAAATCTAAGGTAAGGGTAAGGGTGAGGAAGGAAGGTCTAGATGTAGGAAAGGAAGGCTCATGATTTCTACCATCAAGGCAGCCTTGATCTTTTGGCCTCGATTTAGCCCAAGTCCTATTGGTAAAAACACAATTGAAATTGAGAAGAGCAACTGGTTCCTACCATATTGCTTCTCTTGATCATAGGTGATGGCTGAGGTGTCCCAGATACTGGGGTAGAGATTGGGGTCCTTATTTCTTCTATCATGTTCATGACTTTCTCTGGCACTTTGGTGGCATCACAACAGGTTTCCTGCCACCTGGGCAGCTTGGAATGAAGTAATTCTGCTGACTATAAATCCAAAAGAAACAACACAAAGACAAGGCGCATTGAAAAACTGACAAAACTGTATCAGATATTATCACTGATAACATTACTGAACATAGTACTGGCTTACCATCAGAAGGGTGGGAGTTAGAGTTTAATCCAGTGAGCAGTTTAAGCATCTAAGAGCAGTTGCTAAGGAGGCAGGCTCTCGCACTGAAGGAACTTACCTGGCCCCTTAGTGCAAATACAGAGCTTACAACTAGTGTGAGGATCATAAATGACTAAGAATCAATCCAGGAACTGGGCATGTGGCTCTGTGACAGAGCACCCGCCTAGTATGTGTGAGGTGCTAGATTCAGTTTCCAGTGTGCCCATCCCTTGCCCCAGGTTCAAAAGGATTCAGCAATCTGTATGAAGCCTACTATTTCCAGGTATCCCCAGAAATGACACCATTTCCTCCTCCACCCCCTCAAAAAGCTGTACTTCCATCATAGGTGAGAGGCCTGGGAGCTGACTTTTTTACTTCAGAGCAACTTATGCACGTGTCAGACAAGTGACTCAGATTCTGTCCCAGGAAATCCATCTATGTGACTGAGGGACTACAAGCAGCGCAGCATTGGGGAGCGTGGGTGACACCCTGCTACAGGCTGAGGCTTTGTAGAGCAGCTGGGCTACAGTGCAGAGACGGGAAGGGCAGAGCTGAGATCCACATCCTGGAGGCTGAGGTGGCTCTCTTGTTCCCACAGGCCTAGCTCTGCTTCTGGCAACGGGAGTTTTGGAGGCCCTGTGGCCTTCCAGTGAACCCCTTTTCCAGGAGAGCAATGTGGCTGGAAGGGGGAAGGAGGAGCCTCTCCTGAAACTCCTTACAAGGCAATCACACTATTCTTACCCAACTCTATGTCCGCCATGGGTGCCTGGGACCACAGATTTAAATCCTAGAGGAGAGAGAGCCCCTCCCTGATACCACCTCTGGTCCTGGCTCTTACCCTGACAAACTGGGGCACTGCAACACTGTGGACCAAGTGCTTGGGTCTGCTTCATCCAAGAGCCACAGAAAGTACTGGAATGAGTTAGGGATATTAAGGAAGCCACAAAACAACTTTCAGATAGATGAAGAAACTTCCAATAAAGGAAGTAGTAGACTTGGTTTGTACCATTCTACAAAGCATAACTGGGAACCAAAGTTATATGTAAGAAAGACTGCCAATAACTAAAAATAACCATAATTGCTTCATCAAATAGAGAAGTACTGTCATAGAAAGGAAGCTTCAAACTTTTCTACACCTAGGAAGCTACAACTCTGCTGCAAGGAGGCCCTTACCATGGAAACAAGTTTCTAAAGCTACCTGGCCACTGCTTTAACTAGTATAGACACACAGTGGTCAGAAATGATAATACAGTAATTTTTTCCTTTTGTATAACAATTTTAGATCTTAAGTATTTTAGATTAGGTAGCCAAATATTCCTCAAAGTTGAAAAAACTTTACAGAATATATAATATAAGCATGCATACACACAAGACCAAGGCTTAAGAGAGGGACTTAGGTCCAAATTCTTACAAAGCTTCTCATATTGCAGAGGATTCTCTAAATTATTAGAAGCAACACTAAATATTTGACCTCAATTAGTACTAGTTTTGGATTCTCGTACAGGCCCAGGAGAATCCATACATTTTTTTAAAAAAGGGAAATTTAACACTTGTTGCATCATAGTTCTTGGGCTCTAAGCTCACAGCTGCATGTGTCAGGAGGAGGGAACTAAGTCAGCCACTCAGTTGAGGGAAGCATGAATGAACAACTTGAAAAGCAGAGGACCAACTGTCCTGTTGAGGGGTGTGGGGGTGGGTCCTGTGGCAGAGCTGCCAGTGACATCCTTCTTGCCCTTCAGATGCACACAGAACACTCAAGAGCTGGCCCTGCTAAAGACACTGATGCCCAAGGCAAATCAGTCTACAGAGAGCTGACTCAGGTGAGAAAAGGAAAAGGTATCATTTCTTAATTACTGAGCATTGTTTTATAAGGGAGTTAAAATATGGATTCTGTTGCACTCACCTGTAAGTGATAATGGTGTATGTGATTTGCAAAGCTACAGTGCTTGTCCACAAGAAAGCAGAAGCGTCTTTTCTCTTCAAGCAGAGCTTCTTTGCAACCATCTGCAATGAATTTCTGGATTTCACTCTGGCGAGAAGTAACAGTCTCTACGTACTAGGAAAACAACACAGATACAAGTCTGACGTGAGGTATCGGACAGCTGTACAGCCTGACATTTATCTTCTGCCACCTTTACACTTGGTTTATTTTGATTATGGAGTAAACACTAAACAAAGATAAACATTAGACAAAGTTGTAACCCAAACTGAGCAGATATCACCATTATCATTAAGATTCCCGACTTATCCACAAAGAGAAGTTGCCACATGCTTTACATTTTGGGCAACTGGCACAAAGTACTACTTTATAACCCAGGGATGATCCTGTTCTATTGGACAGCATGGTGAATTTTGGGACCAGACAGTTCCAGGTTCAAATGCCTGCTCCAAATGCCAACCACAGGATGTAATCTAGGTTTCCTCTTTCCCGCTATAAATAAAATGGGAACAGCAATGCTAGTCACAGTGCCTCATTCGCCCTGACCCAGGGGGAAAGGCCAATGCTTTTAGGAGACCACAGACTAGTTATCTTAACTGCAGGACACTCTGCAGCCTTCTACTCTTCCTAAGTCAGAGTGCTTATTTTTATGTTCAGCACCAGTAAAACAGCAAGGGGATAAAGTATACACTTAGAGAAGTAAGCTTCTTGTTAAATTGTACAGACAATGACCAACAATAAAAGAAAAGGGAATATTGCCAAAAATGTTCACCTCAATTTCTTTGTGTTCATATTTTAGTGCATTCCGTCCTCCTTGACTTTTCCTTCTGATCTTCTTCAATTCGGCTTGCGATTTCTCCAAAGAATCTAGTTTGCTCTTGTGTTCTGCTTGGTATCTTTTAAGAGTTGCCTGTAAATTCAATGTTGTGCTTATTTGATTGTAGCACCAACCATGTTGTCACAGTTACTTCTGTTCACATTTCCTCTGTGCGTGGGACTGTTGCCCTCACACACTCGCTCTCCACCTGGCCCTATCCTGCTGGGGGCCCTCACACTCACGCCTCACCCACCCTTCTCCACTCAACCTAAACGTGGCAGGGCTGTTGGTTCCACAGTGCCCTGTTCACACTGGAGGCCCTGGACCAGAAGGGCAGCTCTCTGAGGACAGTGGTTTCTTCTCTTTTATTCCTCTTTTCTTCAGTGGTTTTTGGACACTGAGTAATAAATGTTTTGATGAATATATAAACAATATGAAATCACGTGTTTCTGGTTGTTTTATGGCTTAAATTTCAAGAGACGGCAAGAATAAGAGCAACTGCTCACATTGCTTATCTTCTTTTGCGAGGGCTGCTTCTTGGTATATAGCAGAATGTTTAAGAACACAGCATCTGAAGACTAATAGACCTAGATTACACTTCCCATTACTTGTGTAATCTCAGCAATCACCTAAATTCTCTAAAAGTCATGTCTTCCCTCTAATCTGTAAAGTGAGGATGATAAAGACATCTGTGTCTTGGGGTGCTGGTAGGGAGTTAAAAATCAGGTAATGTGCACAGCACATACGTGTAGCATTTGGGCAGCAGGCCTGGTGAGGATGACAGGCGGCTTCTGGGTAAATCCTACTGCTTACTGCCAGGGTGGGGATCCTGGTAAGAAAGGGGACTTTGGGTGGCCAATGAAAGTAAGCATTCTACAGGAGAAGAGGAAAATGGAGACAGCCCGCTACCTCGCTAGAGGGCCGGATGTAGATGGGGTTGAAGAACAGTAAGATGGACGGTGGTGGTTGATGGGCAAGAGGTCCCTAGTTCTCCCATGTGTGACTAAAGTCCTGAAGTGCTGGTTTGTGAAAGCACCAGCTGCAGAACACGGACACGAATGTCCTGCCACACAGCCATGTGCTCTGAAAACAGTGCTCTCAGAAGCAGCAAGTTTTTCTGCAACATTTGTTTCTATGCCTTTTAATACAGACTCCAAGTGGTAGTAAAAACAGGCCCACCCAGCCCAAAGGGCCCTTGTTTTCACATATCCAGGTCTGTATCAATATCATATTCTTCCCCCATTGCTTTTGTAGACTTAAGAGTGGGAAAGTTCTCTTCTGGCTCAGAAGTCTGGCTCGTAGGGCAGGGTGGAAGGAAACCATGCACTTACATTCATATATTTTACATCGAGATCTGTTTTCTTCTCCAGCTCATGGATGATCTCCTTATGGAATTTTTTGAACTGTTCACAAGAGGAAGTAACAAATTTACTCCAGGTTTAAGGCTTCATCAAATTTTTAAAAATAAAAGCACTTTGCAAATATAAAAACAATCTACATACATTTTCATCAAGGGTCTCATTGAGTTTCTTGTGGGTGCTCGAAATCTCTATGAGGACATGGCCTGTGGGCAAAATCAGATGCGTTAGGGAAGCCATAGCAACGGTTTGCAAGAATAGGAAGGGAAGCAAAGAGTGGAAGGGAATGCAGGACATCTCCGCCCTGAGACATCAGGAACGGGACTAGGTCCCTGGGGACGAGTTTCAGAGGCAACAGCTGAGAGTAAACTTACTCCATTCCCTCAACAATGCCCATTCCATCCTCAGATTCACTGTCCTTTCCCTTTCCTTTTCCCTAAGTCAGGTTCTATGTATCTGATTTAATTCTGAAATATTCTTATATTTTTGAAATATTCAAAGATTCCTCAGTCATCACAGTAACTAACTATAGAAACAAATGATTTATTTTTATGTAATCCCTAGAGTAATCTGATCATTTGCCAGTTATAAGAGAAAGTGGCTATTTTTTCTCATTTTAGCTCTCGAAGTGCTCTGGAACATATCAATCCCAGGGAAAACTGCTGCACGGGTAGTGTTCTGCCTTGAATTTCCTGGGGTGACATCGCTTCTCTGAAATGAGGCAGTCATATGAGACAGAAGAGAATATTTCAAGACAAAGGAGTCTCATGTCAGAAAGTGGTAGTAAGACCATTTGGGTGCAGAGCTCACCTCTTTTGTAGTTGGTGGCACACTTTTCTCTGAGAAAGATATTGGTGTCTAAGAGACTAGGGAAACATAATCATTTGGAACCACTCATACCAAACAACACCAGAGGGTGCTAGTGGATCACCCTGCCAGTCAGTGGCCAGAGAAAAAAGAATTCTTCTGGTGAGCTGAAAGGAAGGATGAACAGTAAGACTAGCAAATGTCATCCCAGAACTTATGAGGCTGAGGCAGAAGCACTGCAGTGAGGCCAGTCTGAACTATACTGAGATTCTGTTTCAAAAAATAAAAACAAAAGACTGGTATAATGTGGAGAAAGAGAAAGAATATACAGCGCAGACCATGTCCTTAGCTACCATCCCCTACACAGGGGACTCCAGCATGGAGCATTTGAAGACAGCTGACTCTTCGGACCACCAGCCTGTCCTTTCCCTCATCTTCCTACTCAGAAACCCAAACTTCATCCCAACACATGCACTTCATTAGGCACATGATGTCTCACGTGTATATGTGACCTCATCAGCTACCCGTATTCCTTAATCCCAGGGGTGGGGGAACCTCTCACCTATGTGTCACAACCATAACAAGACTCATTTGCAGTGCATGGAGTATCACTGTGTGGGCTGCCTCTAGGGCGGGCCACTCCTCTTACTCATCCTACTTCCTTGGGCAACAACGGTGCTGGCCTTTCCCAGACTCTGTCTCCCTTCCTGACCAGGTAGGAGACGTGTGGGAATGACATGTGGTGTCAGGGACACATGCCTACCCACTTCAGTTCACCAGGGGTGGGGGGGGTCTCTTCCCATCCACACACAAACCATGCCTGCTGGGCCCTTAGGAGGTCCTCTTTTCCCATCCCCATGGACTCCATGCCTGGGTCAAACCTGTCTTTATCTCTATGAATTCCCAGTGTGTCCTCTTCTGGGTCATCTTCCCAGGTGTCAGGAATCTTTCCAAATGCAAACGTAGTAGGTCACTCCCCTGTTTTTCCCCCATGGTGTCCCTGATAAAATGGCTCCTGGGTGACAAGCCAAAGCACCCATGAATGATGATGGGGACAGAGAATCTCCTGTAGGTACACAGCCTGGTGAGGTACAGTGAAACATCCTACAGCCTAAGCTCTAACAGGACAGCCTGCTGGATCAGTGAGAGTCAGAGCAGAACCACCCCCTGCACTTAAGGCCTCACCCACCAAATTCACAAGTTTCCTCTCTACATCCTTAAGAATGTTGGCTGAAACAAAACAAAACAAAATGAGCTGAGCCTGGTGACACATGTCTATAATGCCAGCATGTTGGAAAACTAAGGCAAGAGGATCCCAAGTTTGAGTCTTGCCTGGCCAACTTAGCAAGACCCTATTTTGAAATAAAAAAAGAGTTGGGGATGTGGCTCAATGTGAAGGCCCTGGGTTCAATACCCAATACCAAACAAACAAACAAACAAACAGGAATTCTTCACAAAAGAAGCCTTCACATGGCCAAGAATGTAATTACATTAACATGCATGTGGTTATCATTTAGACATTTCAGATACTGAAATACTGTGGATTATTTTTATATTTATTTTAACCCCCTAAACAATTCCTTGTTGGAGATGGAAAACAAAACCCACTTCAATTCTTTGAAAAGTAAGCAGTCTATTTTTGGCAAGTCAGATCTACTTAGGAAAAAAATGTCCAAAAATAATTGGGCTTAAATCATCAGAGCAAGTCAGGCTAGAAGCAAGGCAATCACATTTGTTTCTCATACTGTGTTCCCTTTCATGAACTTTGCGTCCACAACCCCACAGAGAGTGGTCTCTGGGAAGTGCCCAGTGTGCTGGTGTGGACACGCCTGTGGATGTGGCCCTGTTAAACTCGGCACTCTGCCCTCTGCAGCCCAGCTCACTGCACACCGCCCCTCACACTGCACGCTCCGCCTGGGGTTTCTGCCGCCACAGGCCAAGGCTCCATGAAACAGCCCATTCACTGCAGCAAGAAAAGAACCTTTGACCTTGTTATTCTTGTCCCGCACTGTTCGTGGAATTCCAAAGGCAGCCTCATAGCAGCAGCCACTGAGTCCTCAGTCATAAAAAGGATCAAAACACACCTTGGCTGTGATTACGCAAGCTGTCAAAGCATATCTTGAAATAAAATACAAAAATTATGTTTCTGTTCAATCTGCAGAAGTTTAATCTTAAACACGGCAAGTGTTACTCCATGTCACATTTATTGGTTTACTTAATCTTGTAACCTACTTTTTCTATAAATCACATTTGAGAAGGAAAAAAACCCTGAAAACATTCAAGGGTGGAGTTGAGAAAGCACAGCCCAGATGCAAATGGAGCAGAACTAAGTGCGTGCCCCAACAGGAAGCCACGCCACCGTGCGCACTGTGCCAATCTTTCCCTTTCTCAGGTTTGGAACCAACATTTTGGGAAGAAATTCATAGCAATTACAATGATCTGTTTGAATAAGTTATATTGTGAAGTGGCAATATGAAAGGAATTTATTATTTAAAACATTTCTCGTGGTGTTAGACACTGAACTCGGGGTTACAGGTAGGGCAGACAACCAGTGTTTCACTCAGATACACCTCTGGCTCAAAGGAATGAAACAGATCCGTATTTCAAAGTCAGGAACACAACTAAAAGGCAATGTTTACTGTCAGTTTTTCTCAAAATTCCAATAGTAGCTTATAGTGGTATTACTCTAATTATTAGGAACTATGAACAAGTATGTCCAACACTTTGAAGAATACTATATAGGACACGCGTTTGTCTAAAAGGCATAATGGACTTAAAATGTTAACAAAATTTATGGGATATTACTGGCATGAAGAGGTCACCGGGTCCCCCACCCCCTTTTGGTGCTGGGGATGGAACCCAGGGCCTAGAACATATTAGGCAAGTGATCCACCACTGGCCACACCCCTAACCCCATTGGACTACTAATACATTTCTAACTAGACAGTTGATCACTAGCTCACAGTAGAAATGTAGGTGATCCAGAACTGTGAAAGTTCTGGAGCTGCACAGAACACAATGTCAAACATGCAAGCATAAAGGATTCTCTCCATTTATATCTGGTCACAGATCATCACAATACACTTATTTCCAGACAGCATAGAGTAATGACCAAATCACAAGTCACTTCCTACATGTTACGGCAAGTAGAATCAGATGATAAAACAACTGGGTGGGAGACAATCTATTATTGGCCTATGGTTATACTGTGCAGATTACAGTGAAATGCAACAAAATGTCACTGGAAAAAGGACAGAATTTTCCTGACAGTTTTTCAAATATCACATGCAAAGAGAAGAAAATATAGTAGAAGTAAAATCAAAGTACACATTATATCACAAGACCAGGTGTGCACTCTGTAGATTCAAGTCCCCTGCACTGAGTTTGCATAGAGACAGTTTAGTAACCACCAACACATGACCACACTAGAAAGGCTCTGAGGCTTCCAAGCGTGGCTCTCCATCCCCAGATGTGGTCTAGGAGCTTTTCTGGTCAGTAACAGGTTGCATGAGGAAGCAATATGCAAGCCCAGATGACACCATACCAAACACTGGGCACCCCTCCATAAGTCTCACTAATTCTTACTTCACCAACTACAGTTCTAATTAATATCTTAAATGGGCACATAACTACTCTGCCATTGTGTTCATAAGTAAATAAATAACAAGTGGTAAATGCCACAACAGCCAGCCTGAAGAAGCTAGGACTTGGTCAAATATGACAGTTTGAGCACCAAAATCATGAAGGATAGTAAATAAATTATAAATCAGTGAAGCACCTAAGAATGCAGGAATCCACAGCAATAATAGATTTTAACAAAGAACGAAACAGGGGATAAGGGAGTGCTCTGGCTAAAAGCAGAATATCAATGACAATTACTGCATGAGGAAGGAGTGCTAGAGTTGGAAAAAAAAAATCACCATTCTGTGATCATCACAGTAAAGACTGGCTGGGGCAAAAATCATTAATAGATGCAAGATGAAGGTACAAATATTAACAAGGAACAAGACATTTGCATAGTCTGGAAGTCACACCCACCCATTGCTTGTTAGTAGCAATAGAAAAAATGTCAACTAAGCGGTATAGAAATACCTACATTAGACAACCAAATTTACACAAAAATGGGAGAAAAATGAACTCTGTGTATCCACATTTGCTATTTGGTGGACACAAAATGACTTAGATTTAAAGAGACTTTGCTAAAAATGTATAACCTGAATCCAATCATGAAGATTTGGCATTTGAAAGTTAAGATCTCATGTTCCCAACCATTCACCCTCATTTCATGTTTCTGATACAGATTTACCCTCAACCCAATTCTTTATTGAAGTACTGAATTTATTTGTTCATTTGTGGAGAAGAATAAAATGATTTCATTCTGGTGGTGAAATCAGTACTGATTGATAGAGGTAAGAGAAAAAGAAGTGTGCTGGTGGGAAAAATAATTAAGTGCTCTTCTTATTAAATAGTAAGATCTCTGGCAACCTCACTCTTGGAAAATAATCAACATAGTCTAAGACCTGAAAGTGAAAAGTCTTCTGAGTCAAACAGAAGTTACAGCCATAAACTCAACCTTTGATTTTTCATATTAAAAGATCAGAAGCTCCTTCTGGTCTCTCAGTGATGGAACACAAAATCTTTAGGAAGATGACAGAGGGGCTGTTTGAGGAGGCTGTAAAAGAGCTGGGTACTGTGAAGACAGAACAATTAGACATATCATCAGAAAGTGGGGTGCTCCGACAATCAGCACCCACAAAAACTCCAGGGACAAGAATGAGCAAAGGGTAAAGCATCTGCAGAAAGAGGTGATGGTGTCAGACAGGCGTCTTAGTATCTGTACACTCAATCTCTTTTGGTGTAACTTCACAAAGCCTTGGTATTCTTACCTACATACACCACCTAGTTCCTAGGCTTCTAAATGCTCTACAGAGAAGCACTGGTAACTAATGTGCACGAATTCAGACACAAGTAGCATATGTGTCCAATGATGCAAGATACACTCCACCAGAGTGGGCCTCACACTCCACGTGCCATTCTCCAGTAAACACTTATTTTCAGGAAATAAAGTCCACACACTAGGTTGTCCAACTTTTAACTAGTCACCATGTTTCTTTCTTCATACCCTACACTTTTTATACTCAAGTGTTTCAGAACAATTCTTAAAAATTACAGAACAAAGAACAGTAAATAAATCATAAATCACAAGCACCTAGGAATGCAGGAGTCCACAGCAATAATAGATTAAAAAAAAAAAAGAAAGAAAGAAAGAAACAGAGGATAAGGAAGTACTCTTGCTAAAAGCAGAAAGCCAAGTGCCAATTACTCCTTAACTCAGCACTACTTCTAACCTTCTTCCAACATTTCCAGGGTCCCCAAAGGAAGAACATCAACCTCCTACTATGTAAGAGAGTAAACTCAGGGAATGTTTAGAGAGTAAACTGGGCTTTCCTCAAACTCACTATCTTTTATAATGTTAAACAGAATAAGCAACACATCAGTCTAATTTACTAACCTTTACTAAAAGCTTTATCAGGATGGAACCATTAGAGAACATACATGCCTGGCCACTGTTTGTTATTGCATGGGCATTTTTGGTTTCTGCTCCAACACATAAAGGGTTTAGATTACTATTTTCTTACAAAAAGAAACAAGCTAAACAGTAAGATTCCAGCTGAACACTGGGTGTAGTGGCTTGCACCTGCAGTCCCAGCTATTTAGGAGGCAGAAGCAGGACTGCTTGAGTAGGAGTTCAAGACCATCTCTTAAAACCACAAACATTCCAGCTAAATAAACCAAGAAAGAACTCTTTGTAGATTCATCAGAGAGTTATGCTCACAGGGTGAAGACTCTGCCCTGAAAAGTACAGAACTAGAGTTTATCAGAAGCAGAAACCAGTGTGGGAGCCACAACTAGTAGAAACTTTTAAACTGGAATGAATAAACTGTAGTGGGGCCTGAGTTAAAAATTCTGAGGTCTAAAGGACTCCTCAGAAACTCCCCAAACCGGGCATGGTGACGTATTCCTATAATCCCAGCACTTGGGAGGCTGAGGCAAGAGGATTGCTGTGAGTTCAGGCCAGCCTGGGCCACACACAGTAAGTTTAAAGCAACCCAGGAATATACAGTCTGTCTCAGAAAACAAAACAACAAAATAAAGAGGAGATTTCTCTCTTTCATGAATTTATCTCTAGGAGCTCTTATTGTGAAGACTCAAAAAAAAAAAAAAATTTTCCCTCCAGCTTCAGGCTGATGGAGAGGGGAAAATGACTGTAGTGAAATAAACCTAGAGCTCTTGTCGGTGTTCCAGGAGGAGGCCAGCTCTCAAGAACACTGCTTCAGTGAAGGGGAACAGCAATTAACTCCAGACCCCTCAAGCCTTCTTTTCTCCCAAGAGGAAGAAAAAACAGGCTAAGAAATTCCTCTACAGGTCATCTCCTAAGTACTCTGGCCTCCCAAGAAACTCCCATTTAAAAAAAACAAAGATTTAAGATAATGGAATGAAACTAACTACCCGTTCCCAGTTTCACCACCATATCTGCTATCGACAGGGTCCCAGGGTGATAGCAGTGGTTAACAACTGGGAGAGCTATAAAACACAGACTTTATCAAGAATTTTCTAGAGAAACCACAGACAACAGGGGTGACAAAAACAAGGACACAGAGGAAAACTGAAGCCTCTGACACAGTTACAGCTACATCCAAACACAAATGCATCCTAACTCCGAGCTGGATAAACATAAACTCTCACACTAAAGGCCTGCTTGTGACAGTTCCTGTTACCCAATACATCACATCCAACTTTCAACAACAACAACATTATTAGAGGCATGGTAAGAAAAATAATCTGAAAAGACAAAGCAAGCATCAGAAACAGACTTGGATACGGCAGAGATTTTAGAATTGTAAGACTGAGAACTTAAAACAACTATGTTCAATATGCTAAGAACTCTACTGGAAAAAGATGACACTGTGCAGAACAGATGGTAGGGCTGGAATGTGGCTCAGCAGTCTAGCGCTTACGCAGCATGCTTGAGGCCCGGGGCTCAAACCCCTATACAACAGAACCAAACAAAACAAGGAAAAATAGATGGGTGATGTAGGCAAAGATAGAAACTCTAGTGAAGGATCAACAGGAAATGCCAGAAACCAAAAAAACCTGTAACAGTAACAAAGAATGCCTTTAGTTGGCTAACAATAGACTGGACACGAACAAGTTAAGAATTAATTAGCATGACAATATTTCAATTAGAGACTTAGCAAACTGAAAAGCAAAGAAAGGAAAAAAATGGAACAGAATAGTCAAGAACTGTGAAACAATTACAAAATGTTTATCATACTCATAATGTGAAAACCATAAGAGAGAAAGAAATGAAAAAAATGTTGGAAGTAGCTAGGCGTAGCTGCTAACAGCATTCTGAGAGGCTGAGGCAGGGAGATCACAAATTTAAACATAGTCTGAGTGACTTAGCAAGACCCTAACAAAGAAAAGGGGTGGGCAGGGGGCTGGGACTATAGCTCAGTACAAAAGCCCTGTATTCAATCCCCAGTACCAGAAAAAAAAAATACTAATATATAACACATGTAATGAATACATAATACATACACACATACAACCAAATTTATAGGATGTGGTAAAATCAACAAGCTAAGCTTCTTCTTTAAGAACTTAGAAAACAGCAATGTAAGCAAGCAGAACAGAATTCAAATTACAGCCCCCAAAAAATCATTGAATGAAAACAGAAAATCGAGGAAAAAGAATCAATGAAATAAAGAGCCAAGTTCTTTGCAAAGGTACATAAAATTGGTACTCTTCAAACTAGGTTAACCAAGAGAAAAAGAGAAAACCCGAATTACTAATATCAGCAATAAAAGAAGGCGATCATTAGTGATTCCAAGGATATAAAAAAATAAAAAATGAAAGAATGCTAGAACTCTATGGCCGCAAATTTGACAACTTAGATAAAAGAAACCAATTGCTTGAGAGATATAACCTACCAAAACTCACAGGAGAGTTTAATCTGAAAAGGACTATAAGGTTTTCTTTTCTTTTCCTTTTTTTTTTTTTTTTTTGGTCTTCTTGAGACAGGGTCTCACTAGGGAGTTCAGGCAGGCCTTGAGTTCACTGTGTAGCCCTGGCTGATCTCGAACTCTCAACGGTCCTCCTACCTCAGCCTCCCGAGTTCTGGGACTACAGGCATGCACCACTATGCCCAGCCAGGACTATTATCTATGGAAAGAATGGAATCAACAATTACATACCAAGGTAGAAAGCAACAGGCCTAGATAATTCCACTGGTGAACCTTAAGAAACATTTAAGAAAGAAATGATACAAAATGTTTGTAATCTCGTTCAGAAAATAAAGCAGAGGGAACATTTATGAAGAAAGCACTACTCTACTACAGAATAAAAACATTAAAAGAGAAAAATTACAGACTAGTCTCTCTCATGAACAGAATGCAAAAATCCTCAACAAAACTGGGGATGTGCCTCAGTGGCAAAGAATCTGCGTAGCGTGTGCAAGGCCTTGGGTTCAGTGCCCAGTAAAACACACACACACACACACACACACACACAATCTCAACAAAATTGAATCCAACAATATATAGAAAGAATTAAACACCACAACCAAATTTTATTCCATGTATGCAATGCTGATTCAACATCTGAAAATCAGCTAATGTAATCCAAATGAATAGGCTAAAGAAAAAAATAAGGTCATATTAATAGATGGAGACAAAGCATTTGACAAAATATAATGCTAATTCATGAAAAAATTCTTAGCAAACCAGGAGTAAAGGAAAACTTTTCCAACTCCATAAACAATGTCTACAAAAACCTGCGAATTACATCATACTCAGTGGTGAGAAACTAGGGGGAAACTTCATTCCTCTTCAGACTGAGAATGAGACCAGATGTCACCTCTCACCGCTCCTATTCAGCATCACATTGAAAGTCCTAATTCATACTATAGGACAAATGAAGACATACAGGTTGGAAAGGTATACAAGTTGAAAGAAAGAAACAAAAAAATTTGATGTTTCACAGATGACCTGGGTGTCTATATGGAAAACTTCAAAGAACTGACTAAAAATACCCATAGAGCATAGTGAACACATGGTTAATACACATACCTCTATATTATCAATAAACAATTAGAATTTGATTTTTTTGTTTTTGAGACAGTGTCTCCCTACGTACCCCAGGATGGCATTGAACTCAGTATATAGCTCAGGTTAACCTTGAACTTGTGGCAATCCTTCTGCATCAGTCTCCCGAGTACTGAGATTACAGGTATGTGCTGCCATGCCTGAATGGTATTTGAAATTTAAAACAATACTACTTTTATTAAAAGAAAACTGAAGTACTTACGAATAAACCTAAAAAAACCTATTTGAAGATAATGACAAAACTAATGAATGAAAGCTGGGTGTGGTGGTGCAGGCCTGTATTCCCAGCACTCAGGAGGCTGAGGCGGGAGGATTACTGAGTTCGAGACCGGCCTGGGTTACAATGCAAGCTCAAGGCCAGGCTGAATTGTGCAGTGAGACCCTGTCTCAAAAACAAAACAAAACAAAACAAAAGCCCAAAACCAAAACCAAAAAACTGATGAATGAAACCAAAGAAGATCTAAATAAACTTGACAGAAATTCTATGTTCATGGGTAGGGAGACTTGATACTGTTACCCAACTTTTTTTTTTTTTTTTTTTTTGTGGTACTGGGGATTGAACTCACGACCTTGTGCTTGCCAGGCAGGTGTTTACACCGCTGAGCTAAATCCCTAGCCCCAAAGATATGTGTTTGTTTTGTTTTGTATTGTTTGGAACCAGGGATCAAACTCACGACCTCAAACTTGCCAGGCAGGTGCTTGTATCACTGAGCTATATCCCCAACCCTCCAACTTTTGATCTATACAATAGCAATCAAAATTCTAGCAAATTATTTTGTGTGTGCCAACAATTTGATTCTAAAGTTCATAGGGTTAGCAAGAAAATCCACAATAGCCCACTGTTAATGGTTTAGATCTAAAATGTCCTCTCACTGAGAATGAGGCCAGAGTTGAACATGCTGTGAGGAGGTGGGGCCTGGTTGGAGATGCACCCTGAAGGTGTGACCAGGAAAGGTATATTCTTATCTCTAGCTTTTCCTTTCCCTCTCTGCTTTCTGGCTGCCATGGACTGGACAGTTTTCCTTCATGTTGCTGTTTCTCCCTTAGAGCTAGCTGACCATGATTGCAACCTTTTGCATGAGACAAAATAAATCTTTCCTCCTTTAATAGTGGGACATTGACTAAACACCAACACGACACTGAAGAATAAAGTCTTACTGACTCCACCTGACAATAATCTATAGTCATTATAAAAAAAAAAAGCATAGATCAATGGAACAAGGAAGAACCTAGAAAGAGATCTAAATAATATAGTTGTGATGGTTACTTTTATGTGTCAACCTAACTGGGTTAAGGGATACCTGGAGACCACCTATGACAGCACATGCTTATTTCAGCACTCTAGGAGGCTGAGGCAGGAGGACTGCAAGTTTGAGCTCAGCCAGCACAAGTTAATGACTTAGCAAGACCCTGTCTCAAAAAAAAAAAAAAAAAAAAAAAAAAAGAAAGAAAGAAAAAGAAAAGGGCTGGGGATGTAGCTCAGTGCAAACACCCTGGGTTCAATAACCCAGTACTACAAAAACAAAACAACCCCCCCAAAAAAAGGGGGAGGGATAGCCAGATAAAACAGTATTTTTGGGTGCTGGGTAAATAATATCGACCTTGACTCATGTGGGCAGGCATCATCTAATTCACTGGGGGTGCTGCCTAAGGAGAAAAACAGTAAAGGAAAAAGAATTCTTTTTCTTCCAGAGACAAGCCATCCATTTTCTCCTGCCCTTGATTCTCAGACTTTTGAATTCAGACTGAATTTACCACCAGCTTTTCCAGTTCTCCAGTTTGAAGATGGCCTCCCTCATCACGTGAGCCAATTACCAAGAAGAGTCCCCTTCAATATACCCTGTTGCTTCTCTATCACTGGAGAGCTCTGACTACTATAAGAATCAACTCATCTTTGACACAGGGGCAAAGGGAAAAAGAAGACTTCTTTTAAAATACAGTGCCAAGCAACTCAACATTCCCAGGTTGTGGGGGAAGGTAGGTTGGTTACTTTTCTCTCATTGCTGGGACAAAATACTCGACACCCAAAATGAAGGAAGGAAAGGTTTATTTAGCTCACAGTTTGTGGATATATCAGTCCATAATCAGCTGGCTCCAAGGCAGGGTGGCATGGCACAGGGGTAACCGTTCGTGGCAGCCACAAGCAACATGAACGAAAGGGCAAAAGGGAGGAGCAAGCTGCTTTCCCCCTCTTATATTGTATGCTGGCTGTCTGCCCCTGCGGGTGTAGCACTCAAACCACCAAATCCAGTGCTAGACAATGAACCAATCACAGCTAGACTCAGCTGCCTTCAAAAGGTCCACCCATCCGACTGCATGAGGCTTTGTGGGGACATCTAGATGCAAACCATAACAGAGGGATTGATCCTGACCTTATATTTTCCACAAAAATTATTTAAAAATGGAAAATGGACCTAAAATGCATAACTAGAAAAATTTCTGGAAGATAACACTGGGGAAAACCTATGTGATTCTGGGTTTGGTGAGGAGTTTTTAAATATAATGCAAAAAGTCTGATTCATGAAAGAAAAAGATTAATGAATTTGACTTCACTAAAATTAAAAACTGCATGTGGCAAAGACACTGTTATAGGCAAACCACAAACAGGGAGAAAATATGTGTTAACACAAATTATGTGATGAAGAACTCTTTAAAACTTAACACTATGAAAACAACCCAATTAAAACTGGTGCAAAAGATTTGCAAACACCTTACCAGAATAGATACAAGGATAACAAATAAGCATACAAAAAGATGCTCAACATCAGTCACTAGGGAACTGCAAACTAAAGCAACAGTGAAACTCTACCACTCAACTAGAAGAATGGTCAAAATCCAAAAAACTGACAACCTCAAATGCTCACGAGGATGTGGAACAGGAATTCTTGTTCATTGCTGGTGATGATTACAAGAAATCACCTTGGAATATAGTTTGGCAGTTTCTCGTGATGGTAGACACAGTTTTATGCAATCCAGTAAATGTGCTTCTATTTACCCAAATACCTTGAAAACTTAAGTTCAAAGAAATATCTGTATGTGTAACAGCTTTATTCATATTGCCAAGACCTGGAAGCAACCCAGATGCCCTTCAAAAGGCAAATGTGTGGACACTGGGTATGGCTCAGTGGCAGAGCTTGGGTCTAGCACGCACAAGGGCCTAGCTTCGGGTTCAGTTCCCAGAACCACAAGACAAAAAAGTTAATGGATAAGCTGTGGTACATCCAAACAATGGAGTATTATGCAGTGACTTTTTAAAAAATGAGTTATTAAACTTTAAAAAAAAAATAAAAAAAGTAAATGAAGAAAAACTAAATGAATATTGAACCTGTCTGCAAACCTAGGTCCTGTATAATTTCAGCTATCAGACATTCTGAAAAAGGTAAAACATATACAAACAGGAGAAAAGATCAGTGGCTGCCAGGGGATTGAAATGGTGAAGAAAACGTCATTATACTCTTGCTGAAACACAGAACACCATACAGAGGGAACCATAAGGTAAACTAAGGGCTTTAGCTAGTAATAATGTATCAATTTCGGTTCCTGATTTGTAACAAATGTACCATACCATCCTAAAAATAGGGAAAACCGAGGGAAAGATATACACGAACAATGCAAGATGTTTATTTTGTAAAACTAAGATTGCTCTAAAATAGGCTATTAAAAACCAAGACAAATGAAACAAAACAGCAACAGTAGCTACCTGGAAGTAGCAGTAATTAGAAACAAGCTCCTGCTCAGAGAAAAAACAGCCTATATCTGTATGGTTCTATAAAGATACAAGGAGACAAAGACCTAACCTTGTATGATCAGACAGCCTGCCTGGCACAAAATAGGCCTGTAAAGGCTATTATATAGGTAAATATACTGAAGGAATTAATTAGGCGGGGAGTGAAAAAGAATGGGAAGAAGTACTGAGATGGCAGGAAAAGAAAACACTACATCAATCAAAAGCTGGCATTTGCAGAATGATTGTACTGTTCTATACATATTTATCACATGGATTCCTACAGGAAAATTTCATGAATCCCTGCAGTCTTTTGTTGAAGCTGAAATCCTAGTCCTCACTGAAACAGTTTATTGATAATAAGAGGCTTCTGTTGTCCCAGCCCTGACCAGTCTGTACCAACAGTGAGCTCCTGGTGCCAATGACTGGAGCCCCAGCAGGTGAGTCCGGTCTGGTCCTCAAAGCTCTGTCCCTGTCCTCAGAGTGACCAGGGGCACATTCCTGACAGCGTTTAATTCCTTCACCAATGATGAATAACACCAAGCTCCAGTCATAGAGGATCCTGAGCTAGACGCAAGAAACTAAAAGGGGAGGAGTACATAATTTTCATTTTCTAAAGCAAGAAACCACAGTACCAGACTCCCTGGGTTTTGTGTCAGATCTGTGACAACCCAGGTAGTGAGGATTCATGTCCTAGCAAGTGCCAAATTCCAAGATCAAGGCACATGCAGTGTTACATTCCTTCCAGCCTCCTGGTTTCTGGTCAAAGGAGAAAAAGGATGAGAAAGGAGGAAATTGTAATAAATTCTTCATTTTAGAAGACTGACAATAAAAAAATCATAAAATAGCTAGAGAGATGAATATTATCTATTTTCTTCCTTTTTAAAAAAGGGATGATTTATAAGGCTTGAGGAAAGAATAAATGGAAACCAATAATCCCCATATAACTGGAATACTGAATTCTCAACTTCTACACATGGAAATCTTTAAAAAATGTTACTATTATCCAGCACTACTCACATCTCATTGGGAACTAGCAGTAGACAGCATGATAAAATCAGGGATTTTCGGGAGATACAGAGTAAATACCAGAGACTACGAAGGCAATAGAACAGAATATCAAGAAGTGAATAGAGTATTAGGGATTTAGTAGTGTAGCACGTAGAGATATCTTCTTGAAAGTTAGAAGTTTTCATTATTTGAAGAAGTAGGGAGATACAGGGGTTAGGTGACATTTCTGTCATTAGGGCTGAAAAAAAATTCTGAAAGCAAATTAAATTAAACCTTGACCTTTTTTTTTTTTTGGTCTTTTTGAGACAGGGTTTCACTATGCAGTTTTGGCTGGCCTTGAACTCACTTTGTAGCCCAGCACAGCCTGGAACTCACAATGATCCTTCTGCCTCAGCCTCCCGAGTGCTGGAATTACAGGCATTCACCACCATGCCTGGCTTCACTTGACTTTTGATTAGCAGTTAAACCAACTAGCCAGCCTGCTGAGCACAAGTACTATCAAGTTAAAGGACAAGATGTGCAATGAATGATATCTGAATATAAAATACAATATTAAAAGATTAAGAGTGTTCCACAAGTTATTTTACCAAATAAGGTTAATTATTCATTTTTTCTCCTCACTGATTAGTAGACTAAGCCTAAAATACAACTATTGTGATGTTAACAAAAGTGAAAACAGGTATATTATCAATAATGAAGGCAGCTGACAACTACTTATTCCCTATGATGTAACTAATTAACCATAGGCGTTTTCATCCAAGGTTTTAAAAAATGCTATTTCTGAAATTTTAAACAGTTCCTTAAAAACATTAAAATAAGACTTCAGAATACAAAGTTGAGATTTTCAGTTATCACAACAAGCAGATAGAGAAGGTACTAACAATTTCAGTTCAACAGCACTGTGTACAACCATTTCAAACATTTTAAGCAAAGAATTTTTTCCCAAATATCTAAATATTCGTTGTTTTGCTTTAAAGCAACCAGTTCTAATTGAAAAAGATTAAAAATACAAATCAAAACAACAACAAAAACCCAGCACTATGGCTCCCAAGTTTCAAATAAGTCATTTATGCCTTTAAAACCACAAAACGCCAGGTGGAAGTTGAGGTCTTATGATGTGAATTTAACAGATTCCACCAGATCCAGAAATTCCCTAACACTCCATAGTGACAAGTTAAACACAGCAAAAGGAAGGAGTAAGTCTGTGCATCTGGAGTGTCAATGTCACCCTACTTTCTTCTGCCTGAGGTCAACAGTGACAAACTCCACATATAATGGAACACTCACAACATGAGTTTGACATGCACCAAGCATCCTATTAACTGCCTCAACAGAGATGGCTGTATTTATTCCTCACAGTCTTCTGAGCCACAAACCCTTTGTCCCCATTTTATAGAGGAAGAAACAGGTTTTGGGAAGTTAGATGGTTTTCCCCATGTTACATAAATGCTAAAGTTAGAGCCGAGCCTGGAACCCATACTTGATCCTGAACCTGCTGCATCTCCAGCCCTATTTTTAAAAAACTCTTTGAGACAGGGTCTTGCTAAGTCACTGAGTTGTCCAGAGAGGGATGAAATTTGCAATCTTCTTGCCTCAGCCTCTCAAAGTGCTGGGATTATGAGCATTTGCCACCACTTCCTGGCTTACTACTCTGCATCCTTGTTCACCTATGCAAAGAGAAATTATGTGGAAGAATTAGATTTGCTTTACTGGGTGCCAAAAGATCAAGTCCAGGATGTGGGAAACAAATTTCTCAACACCAGTATTTTAATTATTTGCATTGTTTAAAAATGGAGCTGGCTACATCTGGAGGGCTAGGCAGTGCCACAAAGGTGTGAACTCTTAGGGTAAACACTGTGTTTGTCCTTGAAGCTATTTTAGTTCAGACGCCTGGGTCATTCAGGTGGGCCTGACTTTCCAGGACACCCCATGGAAACCAGTCCCCTCTGCCATGTGACAGGACAAATACAAAGAGAGACCCTGACACCGGCAGAGTGACAGATGGCTACTTGCTTGGTGCACCTGAATTTTTGAAACAAACCAAGTATGTTTTAGGCAAAGCATGGAAATCCTTCTGCCTGCTGTGTAACTCCTGCTGGAAAAGGGGCACTCAGAAAAGGGCTGGGCCACTGTCCCAGGCACAGTGGCACCACCTGGGCTACATTATGCTGTGGGGTTTTGCCAAGAGATGGGGAGATCTGGGTGGAGAAGCCCACTGAGGGCTCCAGTTCAGCCCCACATCTGTCAGCTCTGAGCCTCCCCGGACTCATCTGTGAGAAATGCCTGCATCTAAGAGGTGGTAGAATCAAGTGAGACCAGTTAAAGAGTCAGGTACACTGAGATCCTCAGGAATGGTAGACATGTTTCTGAGTGAGGGAAGCCATGGGTGCTGGGTGTTAAGTATCAATGTTGTGGAGCAGGTGAGACAAGGCTGCTCTTGTTCATAGGGACACAGCAGGACATGTCTACATAATGGCTTCTAGACTCATATTTTCAGTGAACGTTTCCAGCTGGCATATTGGGAATCCCAAACTTTCTCCTTAATTGACAGCCAATATGCCTGCAAACTCATTATCTCTACCTCCAATGCCCAGTCCAGATCATCATCCCTTCCCAGTCCAGATCATCACGGTTCAACCATCTCCCAATCTCCCAACTGGAGTGGTGAACACCTGTGATCCCAGTACTCCTGGAGGCTCAGGCAGAAGGACTGCAAGTTCAAGCCCTGCCTGGGCAACTGAGTGAGACCCTGCCTCAAGGGGGTGGGGGTGGAGAAAGGTAACCTATAATTACCTTAGTTTATTAGCACAGTAAAAAAACACACCCTGAGGTGGAGACTTGAGATGGCAATGAGACATGCATCACATGAGGAGCCATGAAGAAGATAAACTCTACCTCTACATGTAATGGCATCAAGACAGGGGATCTCTGCCTACCCCGCAGGATACCAAAAAAGCTGTATAGTTGGGTCCTTTGTTTGGGTCAGCCTGGGGATCGTGATCCCCATGGCTTCCTCTCTTGTGCTGAGCATAAGAGCCTTATTCCCATGTCAAGCACATTTTAATTCTTTCCACAGCAAGCACGATGACCCACACAGTGGGTCACAGCCCTACCCTCATAGCTTTGCTGCCTGCAGACTTTTTCCCTCCCGCTTTCCTACTCTAACCATGCTTCACCGACTAGCTTCTACAAAGGCTGTGGCCCAGGCCCACAAAGGCCTCAGGACCTTTGTACTTGCCAGCCTCCAAGGGAATGGTCCAGTCAGACATCTACCTGACAAGCTCCCTTCCATACTGCATGGGCCTCTTAGTTGTCTGTTCACCACTCACTAGGAAACAGGGACTAAGAGTCCAGACTTTTATTGATGTGGCTCTCGTGACTAGAACAATGCTTGCAAGACAGTACTCATTTAAATGCAGTTTAAGTAGGAAAGAAAAACTATTGTAATCCTTTGAGTAGTGGTATTTGACTTTATGTGGGTTTTTTTTGTTTTGTTTTGTTTTTTTGCAGCACCGGGGATTGAACTCACAACCTCACACCTGCCAGGGCAGGCGCTTAAGCCACTGAGCCAAACTCCCGGCCCTGGTTTTTTTGAGGCAGGGTCGCACCACGTAGCTCAGGTCAGCCTTGTGCTCGTGTTGTAGCCCAAGCAGGCCTCGAACTCACAATGCTCTTCCTACCTCAGCTTCCTGAGTGACTTTATGCGTTTTTGAGACCACCACAGAATGACTTTTTCCATGAGCCAAAAAGAAACAAATTCCTGCACTTGACCCCAGTATAACAGTGCTCATCTTCCTTCTTGGCACAGGGCTCTTTGTTGGTGCTGGGCGAGGAAAATTTGCAGTGAAATAGCCATCAAAAACTGTTGAGCAAGTCGATTCTCTATTAATTAAGCAGCTCCATGGTAGAGTGCTTACCAAGCATGCATGAGCACCCAGGTTCAAGTCTTATAAGAGGGGTGGGAGTGGGGAGGACAGGATGCAAAATAATTTACAGCTTGAGTTATGTAAAAATAGTAAATATAAAAACTGAGTTTGATGTTTATTAGGTTCATTTTTCACTAATGATATAATTTTTCAAAATGTAAAGCATATCTTAATTTTCATTGTATTATAGAAGTGTTCATCAATCCAGGACTCCCAGGTTATTATAAAATATTAATGTAAGTGGGAAATTGAGAAGAACTAAATAGAGAATAAAAAAAGGAATAAAATTATTTAACAGGATCCACTACAGAGAAAAGAGTCACCCACAGCCGTGCTGCACATCAGCCTCAGGACACCGGAGAGAGCCAGGGATGGACAGTCTGGACTCTGAAAGCCCAGCTCCTCCTCATAAAGAGCCTGCCGCTTCACAGGCCTCGTTAGTCACCTGGTAATTTGTATTTTATCTTTGAACTCATGCTCCTAAAATATTAGTCAGCTTTTAATGACTAAAGTCGCTTTAGTCTTAATAATTTTACTTCATCTGAAATAAGACATACGAACACAGAAACTGGGGCCTGGAATACAAAGTAATGAGACTCTAATTTGTCTTCTACTGATCATCTCCCATGATCTGCTCTGTAAGCCCTAAATCCCAGGTAACTGGAGAGAGCCCCTGTTCCGGCCACCAGAAAACCCTGTCACTTCCACCTGCTACGCCACCGATTGGGATGCTGTACACCCTGATACGCAATTTCCCTTCCACCTTCCACCTCCACCACCCCCACAAAGGTGGAATGATTTCCTGTGCATCAGTGCTGCAGATTATATATGTCTAGTGCATGTGTGTAATCCCAGTGCTCTGGGAGTCTGAGGCCGGACTGCGAGTTCAAGCCTAGACTGGCAACTTACCAATTTATCAAGACTCTGTCTCCAAACAAAAAATACAAAAAAGTTGGGGATATAGCTCAACATGAAGTTCTGAGTTTTCAACCTTTAGTGCCAAAACAAATAGCAAAAACAAAACAAAATCCTGAAACTATGTATTCTGTATTTTAACAACTCCCCTCACTATTCTATAGGTATCCTGAAGGTGAGTCCTGGGTTGTAATGCTAGAAATGGCGGCCATGGTTTCAAGAAAGCCCAGAGAAAACTGATTCCTAGGATTTGAGCCCAATACCCAGACACACTTACTTAGTCAATCAGCAAACATTTCTAAACTCATCCCAAACTGTATCTATTTCTTTTTTTTTTTTTTTTTTTTTTTGTCTTTTTGAGACAGGGTCTCGCTCTGCAGTTCACGCTGGGCTTGAGCTCACTTTGTAGCCCACCCTGTTCTCAAACTCGCAATGATCCTCCTGCCTCAGCCTCCCGAGTGCTGGGATTACAGGCATGTGCCACCATGCCTGGTGAAAACTGTATCTATTTCTCACAATGTTGTATTACCAAAAGTTTGTTACTGAGATGAGCAGGGATGGTACATTTATTTATTTATTTATTTGATACCGGGGCTTGAACTCACAACCTTGCGCTTGCCAGGCAGGTGCTTATGCCACTGAGCTAAATCCCCAGACCCTAGGGATGGTACATTTATGGTAACTGCCACCACCTCTCCTTCAGCAAGTCCTTTCAGAAACATATCTTAACCAGCTCAGCATCACTCCCGAAACACTGCTGTAAGCACAGTTGCTCATAGCTCCTGTCCAGGTTTTCCCCCAAGGCCTTTGCTTTTGTCATCTGTGCTGCATATTGAAACCAAGAGTACTCTATCACTAAGCTACATTCCTAGCCAGCCTGCCAGGCAGCCAGCAACCAGTCATTATTTTGAGGCAGGGTCTAAGTTGCCTAGGTGTGCTTAAACTTAAAATCCTCCTGCCTCAGCCTCCCAGAGCTCTGGGATTACAGGCCTGTGCCACCACTCCCAGCTTCAAGACCACTTTTAATACTAAACCAGGTTCTAGACCCCTGCTTCTTCTTTCCACTGAATATAAGGGACAACACATAGGAAGTCTGAATCCTCTCACGTGCCCAGTCTTCCAGCTGTCATAGATTACCTTCACAATGTGCTCCTTGCATAGACACCCAACTTGAATGGGGTCTTGTTTAAGAATACAAAGTGACAAATTTAAAGTTAGGAGTAAGAAGGGTGGTAGAAAATGAGAGGCTCAAAGCTTGAGTTCTATGAGCTAGGTAAATCCTCCGCTATCCATATAATCAGTGGGTTTGAATTTAAACCCCAACTTCACTCCCTACAGGTTGTATGACACTTGACCGCTTATTTGACCAAATTTCCATTTTTGTATCCCTCAAATTGGAATAACACCTTCTCCCTCAGAGGACTGTGATGAGAATTAGGTAAGCCGCCTGAATTTTGTATTGCCGTGAATGAGAACAAACTCATCTGCTGTGTTACGCATCCTGAGACAGGGTCAATGAAAATCCTTTATGGGTGATGCGAGATTACGATGCAGTATTCACGGCAAGTGCTATGAAACATGCAGTACACCTTCCCGTAGATTCTGACCAGTCAGAACCTTAGCTCAAGTTTCAGATTTCCTCCTGTGTGAAAAGTTGAAGAGAAAAAGGTAAACAAGTAGATGTTACCGGAATTACTGCTGGGCTACCTGAACTTTTTGGAGAGCTGAGAAAAATCTGTAAACTGCTGGTCCTACAGGTTTAAGTACGGTGTGTACAGCCAGTCTCTTGAATGACAATGTCTATTTTAATATTTTTAATATGAATTATTTAGGACATCCCACATTGTAAACTTTTCCAAAGTGCTGTACTTATTTTTTTGGAGATAGAATACATATAGGTCAGCAACAGTAACATTTAATACATTTACAAAATGTTACACAAACAACACCACCATTCAGTCCAAAAATATTTCACCACCCCAAACGAAACCTTATACCTATTAGGCAGCCATGTCTTATTTCTTGATCCCCCTTAAAACCTCAAAATGTACTTTCTGTCTCTATGGATTTGCTACTCTGGGCATTTCCTATAAATGAAATAATACACTGTGTGGCTTTGTCATCTGCCATATTGTTAAGGATCATCCATGTTGTAGCATATATCAGTACTTCATTCTTTTTTCACGGCTAAATACTATAGTACTCCATTCTATGGATGAACCACATTTGTTTTTACAATCATTACTTGCTGGACATATCAGTAGTTTCCATCTCTTGGTTATGAACAGATCTGCTATCAACATACGTGTTCTCAAGATTGTGTGTGGGCCTAGGCTTTGAATTGCTGGGTCATGTGGTAACATGATGCTTAAATGTTAAGGAACTGGCAAGCTGCTTTCCAATGACTGCTCCATTACACATTCTCACCAGCAATGTACAAGGTTCCCAGTTCTCTGTCTTTGCCAGTACTTGCCATCATGTCTTAATTATAGCCACTTTGTTAGGGCGAAGTGTTTATCTTCCTAGTTTTGATTTGTATTTTTCTACTGGCTAATGATGTTGTACATCTTTTCATATGCTTGGCATCTCTGCTTTTAATAATTTTCTTAAGTCATCTGGAACAGGAAAGAGTATATAAAGTACATTTACTTCGAGTGTCTGAAGACCAAAAAATCTTTTAGAACCTAACTGCCATTAATAAGAAATCTACCTAATCCCCCCACCAGACCTGTCCATTCCCATCTTGGCACCACTGCATGCTGGGAATGTGTCTGGTGTGGCCAGGCCAGGCCCTATACCCTTCATGATTCCAACTACATGTGTCTTTGGGTAGTCCTTTTGCCCTTTACTTGGCTGTCCACTGGCACAGAGACCATGTCCCTTTGTTTTTTCCTGTTTCCTGTCAGAGCTACTTGTGTTCTCAGTATGCTGTAAACTCCCTTAACTTGTGTATTACAACTCAGTGCTTTTGTTTCTGAACCTTAACTTCAGACACAGGCTAGTGCTAGGAACAGAATAAGAAATCTACATCCACTTACAAGGGAATGTAAGGAGCTCTGGTGACCAAGGACGGTAGTAACGGGTAAGGCAGAGCCCTTGAGGCCCCCTGTACATTCCTCCTCCCCACCATGACAGGCCAGTCATCCTGTCCAGTGCTGTGGCCTCCTCACCAGGACAAGCTGTTCTTTAGCATGGCTGACAGCATGAGAATAAGAGTATGTACACCCTCTCCATCTCGAGTTGCTAGCACATTTGACATTCTTTGAGGAGAAAAGGATCAATTTGACAAATTGTGAAACCTGGGTTTAAACATGAAAAGTTTCTGTTTGCATACTGAAAAAGTCAAAGATTCAGGGAATGGACAAGTATAATAAAGTACAATGAAAAGTAGGCAGAGTTGTTGTAGATTTCTATTTAGGATGTGTCAAGCATTCTGGAAGCATTAAATGTTTGACTAATCTTCATACGACGAGCTAGTTTTTATGTATATAGTCTTTACTAGTTATTGCACAGCACATTTACACATGGACACTTAGAGCCGAGGAGTACTTTTCTTATAACAGCTTTGATAAAGGAGCACAATTTATAATACAAATCTTAAAGTCTCAGGAATGTATACATACTTACACCAATATGCCTGTATGATATATGGACTTGTATGTTTTAGGGAAATATAGATGTTGTAAGTTTCACATTTATAAATTATAAGTCTATCTTTCTTTACAATATATAGCTAAGATCTTTTCTGTCCCAAAAGAAACAAAAACATGTTGGGTAAGCAACAGCCATATAAAAATTAAGATAAGAATAGTCACTTGCAAGATCTCTAAAGGCACTTACGTGCATGATTCCAGGAAAACCAAATTGTTTTCCAAATCCCTGTCTGAATTACACAATAAAAAAAAAAAAAAGCTGGGATAAATGGTCATGCTACAAATACTCCATAGTAAAAACTATATGATCCTGACTATGTCTGAAGAAAACACAAAACACAGACTTACCCTCGTATATTCTAAAAATACCAGACCTCATGATTGTTTGCCACCTAACAAAATCTTTATTTTGCTGAGCTACAAGGGACAGGGTAATCTGACAGGCATAAAATAAATCATGTCAGAAAAGCCTATGACATATAGAAAATTAAACTGGCCAAATAAGTCACATGGCTGGCAGACTGCCTGGGATCAAATTAACTAGCTATTAATGGCTGGGTGACCTCAGGAGTCACTCTCCTTGTACCCCAGTTTCCACAACTGAAAAATGGAAATATTAATAGCATATCTCATAGGTCTGCCATGACAACTGCAGGAATTAATGTGAGGTGCTTAGAGCAGCACCTAACACAAAGCAGGGACTGTTAAGTAGATAAAATGAATCCCCTATTGTTTTTCTCCTACTTTTATAGGTATATTTTCATCTTTTTAAAGTGAGCCTTAAGCCAGGCATGGTGGTGCATGCCTATAATCCCAGCACTCTGGGGGCTGAGGCAAGAGAATTGTGAGTTCAATGCCAGCATGAACTACACAGTGAATAGTAAGTTCAAGGCCAGATGGCAAGACCCCATATCAAAAAAAAAAAAAAAAAAAAAAAAAAAAAAAAAAAAAGAACCTCATCTAACTAAAGGATCAGGTAATTTTCGTCAATAATAACTACTTTGGCTCAGTAGCACTCTCACTGATGCTAGTTTGAATTTTTTTCTTTGGACCTTAGGGATGTATTTGTAATGTTATCACGAATTAGTAACATATTTTAAAAAATCTTTCAGTATTAACAACTGGGCGTGGTGGCGCACGCCTTTAATCCCAGCACTTGGGAGGCTGAGGCAGGAGGACGGTTGTGAGTTCAAGATCAGCCTGGGCTACAAAGTGAGTTCAAGGCCAGCCTGAACTGCATAGTGAGACCCTGTCTCAAAAAATAGGGCCAGGGATTTAGCTCAGTGGCCTAAGCACCTGCCTGGCAGGTGCGAGGTTGTTTGATTCCCAGGACCACCGCCCCCCCCAAAAAAGAAAAAGAAATCTTTCAGTATTTTTTTGGTCTCATTTTGTTTTTTAAGACCAAAGATTGTCAAGTTGGATTTTGAGTATCACCAAAACAGCAGTATTTTTTCGAAGCTGCATGATCTGTAAACATCCTATCAATACAATACCTGCAATATTCCAGGTTCCCTGATAGAAGATAAAACCTATTTTGTGCCCAATTTAGGAAACTGATCCAACAATTAAATACAATTAAATCAAAATAATGGAATAGCCAACAAAACTGGAACGAAGCAAAACCCTAAATTTCTGTAACAATAAGCTACAAAGAGCTCAAAGCAAATTTATAAACTCCTCAAAGAAAGTCTTATTTTTTTGAGAAAGGAGAACAATCTTCACTTTTCTCTGCTTTAAAGATGAAAAAAGTAACTCAAAAGTTCTTCCAAATATTTTGTCAAAACATTTTCCCTTGACCATTTCTATTTTCCCTTTCAACTTTTCAGTATTTTCTAAGTTTTAAAAATAAACACTGGTTGATTTAAGGACAAAAATGGAAATTTAACTTGGTGTGGTAAGTATGCCTGTAATTCCAGCACTCAGGAGGCTGAGGCAGAAAAATCACTGTCTGAGGCCAGCCTGGGATACAGAGACATTTTCCAGGCCAGTCTGTACTACATAGCGAGACCCTGCCTCAAAAGAACAAAATAAAACAAAGCAAAACAAAACTCTTGGAAGTTTACTCAAATCTCAGATTTCTCTTTTAAATGAGTACTGCTAGGTCAGTACAGTATGCTGGTCCAAGCAGAACTGTATATATACAGGAAAGATTTGTGACATACCCTGACAACATATACAGTCACATGAATTTGCCCCTGTAAACTTTTTATCAACTGAACACAGTCATGACAATGTTTTACCTGTCAGATCCTGTCCACAAAGCTCTGGGTTTTGGTTGGTTGGTTGGCTGTTCCCTGCAGTAAGTGGTTAAGGACCTGAGTTTCTTATACTACTGTGATGGTTAGAATTGTGCTGTGAAATGTCTGTTAAAAAATTAGAGCACTTGAATGGTAGTTACTAAGAAACTGTTTTCTTTGAAGATGATCTCAAACCCTTCACATGACCACTCACATTTAAGCAACTATATGATACTAAGGTCTTCCACCATTGGGGTAAAAGTCTGTAAAGGGCCACATCATAAACACTTTAGGCTCTGTGGGCCAGACTTCTCTGCTGCAACCGCTCAACTTTGCCATTATAGCCTGAATGCAGCCACAGATAATACATGAAAAAATGGGTGCAGTCATGTTCCAATAAAACTATTTAGAAACAAGAGCTGACCATCCTCTGGCTGTAGTTTGGTTACCCCTGTAGTTAAGATATAACTGATTAAATGTGATACTTTGACAAAATGAATTTGAAAGAGACTTAAAATATATGCTATTATCTTCAAGTAAATGAGTGCATTAGCTTAAAAGTGGCCAGAATTTGCTATTTTCCAAGATCATCAATTTTTATATTAGTTTCAAGTATAATTGGAAAAAATGAGTTTCTGAACATTTTCTATAATTGAATGTAACTGAATAGGCTTTAGAAACAACCTTTTTTTTTTGGAAGTGGGTCTTGCTATGTAGTTCAGGTTGGCCTTGAACTCACTATGTACTCCAGGCTGGCCTTAGACTCAAAGTGACCCTCCTGCCTCAGCTTCCTGAGTGCTGGGATTACAGGCATGAAGCACCATGCCTGGCTTAACCTTTTATTTTTAAGAAAAAATTACAAAAAATTGATTGAACCAAAAATAAAAAGGAAAAACAAAGTGAAAAAAAAAAAGAATTGAGGTCTTGGGAAGATGAAATCTATGTCTGAGAGAGTAACAGGTAACTTAAATCTCTCATTATTACATTTTAGATAATTGTAGTGACCTTCAAACTTTGTATATTTATATTACTCTGCTTACTTCCTTGTAAGAAATAAATTACATTACTTATCAGGGAACCATAGATGCTCTCCTAGTGAATGGTTTTTCTCCTTTTCATTTCTGGGTGATTTCCAGTAGCAAAACTTCTATACTATCCATAGATGGAAGGGAACAAAGATGATTTAAAACCCTCAGAGAAACAATCCTTCATGAATGAGACCTAAGAGACGCAATAATAGCACTGGCAGGATTAGATCCTCAAGAACTTCAAACAATGGAATTACTACATAAATGCTAGAGACAAAAATCAAAATTTTATAAAAAACCAACTTGTAAACTCAATGATAAAAAGATAACTGAATTTAAAATGGGCAAAAAAATCTGAACAGACCTTGCTCCACAGATGATATATGAATGGCCAGTGAGAACATGAGAAGGTGCTTGATAGAACTAGTTACAAGAGAAATGAGAATGACAACCAAAATGAGATACCATTTCACATCAACTTGGAGAGCTACAAAAAAAAAAAAAAAAAAAAAAAAAAAAAAAGTAAAAAGGGCTGGTGATGTAGCTCAGTGGTACAGCACTTGCCCAGCATTTGCAAGGCCCTGGATTCAATCTCCAGAACTATGAAACAAAACTTTAGACAATAACAAGCGCTGGCCAGGTTTTGAGAAACTGAAACTGTCATACACTGCTGGGTGGGAATACAAAACAGCACATTTTATGAGTCAGACAGATCCTCTAAAGGTTCAATTTTGAATTACTATAGGAGCCACTCTTAAATATACAACCAAGGGAAAGAAAAATGTATGTACACAAAATTTGTACATGAATGTTCATAGCATTATTTCTAATAGCTAAAAAATGGAGACAATCTAAGTGTCTGTCAATTAGTAAATGAATAAATATGTTGAAATATACAGGCTTTGTATCTTCTATCTGAAATGCTTGCAATCAGAAGTGTTTTGGATTCCAAATTTTGGAATAATTGCAAATATATAAAACAAAACAAAATAAAACAGAATAAAGCCAATCAAAGCAAAACAGTGAAAGTGATACAGGACTTCAAAACAGGATAATAGGAAATTAATAATGGTCACCATAATGCCTCTTGCTATCTTCAAAATTGCTGTCCATACCATGAGACATAATAACATCAAACAAAACACAACAGAATAAACCAATCAACACAGAACATTGAAGAAAATGAAACAAAAAAATGAAACAAAACAGTGAGAACAATATTGGATTTCAAAAACAAGCCAGAAAGAAATCCCCCATAGTTGCTATATTGCATATTGTTATCCTCTAAACAGATGCTCAGACTACTGGCTTTAGGCCTGCAAAGTCAATCAAACAATACAAGAATTAAGTTGTTTTTGTACCTCAGTTGCTATCATCTCAGCCTGTGACCCTCTGAATCAATCAGTTGCCCCCAGAGGAGTGGGGGCTCTTCTTGTCTCCCAGTCAGGGTGCTGGCTGGCTCATGGAAAGGGCGAATTAGCTTCTTCATAGACGCCTTTTGCATGTAGCCTGAAGTTCACTTTATATAGTCTATTTAATGCATCTGCATTTTGTCTGTAAAACACTTCATGAGGTCAGGTGTGGAACTTTCTCCTGTGGAGTCATGTTAACACTCAAAAAGTTTCAAATTTTCAGATGATGGATATACAGTTTGAAGAAGAATATATTACTCATCCATAAAAAGAAATGAAGTACTGAGACATACTACAATACGAATAAACCTTGAAATCATTATACTAAGTGAAAGAAGCCAAACACAAAAGGCTGCATATTGTATTGTTCCATTTATATGACATGCCCAGCATAAATTTATAAATTTATAGGGTGGAAAGTATGCTACTTGTTACATATGGCCAGGGACGGAATTAAATAGGTAGTGACTGTTAAAAGGTACAGTTTTTTTCTGGGGTGATGACAATATTCTAAAGCTGACGGTAGTAATATTTGCACAACTTTGTGAACACAGTAAACAATGAACTCTGTATTTATTTTGGTGCTGGGGAATAAAGCCCAGGGCCACATGCATACAAGCCGTGAATTCTGCCACTGAGCTACATACCCAACTTGAACTGTGTACTTTAAATGGGTGATTTATATGTAAATCGTCCCTTAAACTGTTATAAAAATATGTTCAAAATTAATTTGCAGATTTAAAAAGAACTATAGTAAATAGAATTTACAGCAATGAGTCACTGAAATTAAAAACTTAATGGAACCAGCAATTAGATAATAAAATTTTAAAAACATTCTTTATGATAGACAAAAACACCCCCACCATAAGTATCTAAGATGAGTCTATAAAAATATTCAAGGCTTCTATGGTAAAAAATACAGAAATTAAAGCCAAGTGAGGTGGCGCACACCTCTAATCCCAACACTTGTGAGGCTGAGAAGGGAGGATTAGCAAAAGCTTGAGGCCAGCCTGGGATACATAGTGAGTTCAAGACTTGCCTAAACTACATAGTGAGATCCTGCCTCAAAGAATGAACAAACAAGCAAACAGGCAAGCAAACAAATGATTCCAGAAATTAAATGTCTCACATAAATAAAAGGATATACCATCTTCACAGATTATTTGTGTTCCTGGTCAAAATCTCAGAATATTTTACAAAAAATAGAAACTGATAAGCTGATTCTAAGATATAATAGAAAAGGTTCTGGAACACCCAAGACAAGGGCCGGGGATGCTCAGTGTTATGGACCTTGCCTAACATGCACGAGAGTCTGGGTTCCATCCTCACCTCCGCAAGAAGAAAAAATACAATATTCAAGACAATTTTCAATAACAACAAGGCTAGAGGACTTCACTACTAGACACCAAGACTTATGCTGCCCTCACAGTAAGATAGCGTGGTATACGAACAGAGATAGCAAAGTGTGTAGTTGTTGTTAATCCAGGTGATGTATTACAAAAACGAGTAACTGAAAGGTGAGTTGGTCAGAAAAAAACCAAAAGTGCAGCAAACAGTGGTAATACTGGGCCAAATGTCAGTGGTGCTATTATCAACCTCACTGAAGACAGTGGTTGTGATGAAAAGGATAAAGATGTTTCTAGGACAGCAATGCACCAAAAACTCTTCATATTAAGGAACTCTTGAAGATATCTCGTGATATCGAAATCACTGTAAGCTACTTGAGACACCGTGAAGTAAATATTTGGTCTGTGCTGTTTCCTAACATACAGCTCCTAAAGTATTCAGAATCTCAGGCTCTTGAGCGATAAGTGCTTTCTGGTATGCTAATGAGCTGACCAAAGCTGGGGACTCCTGGACAGACTCAGGACAGGGGCCGGTTGTCAGAACGATGGCCAATGGCTTAGTTGATCATGGCTGTGTAATAAAGCTTCCTAAAGAATCCCAATGGACTAGATTTGTGCCGCTTTTAGAGAACAGACCACGCAGCGGCTCCAGAGGGTGGCAAACCCAGGAAGGCATAGAAGTTCCTCAGCCTTTCCAATTACTTTTTCCCTAAGCATTTCTTCATCTGAATCCTTTACAGTTAACCAGTCATAAGTACTTCCCAATTTCAGAGAACTGTTCTAGCAAGTTAGTCAAACTGCAGGATGAAATGGTGGAAATTCCAGTTTATAGTTGATGGGTCAGAAGTATTGTTATGGTTTATACATTGTGTCAACTTGAGAAGTCTAAAAGCTTCACTAAATGACTCAGCAGCTCTACATCCTGGGGTGTACAGGACAAGCCATTACCATCCTAGGATATTGTTTATTGTGTCAGTTTGAGAAGGTCAGAAGTGATTCAGCAGGGGGCCAGGGTCCTTAGTTTGCAAGTCCTCATTCTGTGTGACAGGAGGGCACACAGATGGTGTGAGTGCTACACTCACCCCAGGGGAGCAGCCTGCATACAATAAAAGGCAAATGAGGAGGGGCTGATTGCTGGTTCTTCAGAGGAGCTCCAGTCTTTGCCTTCAGCTTGGACATCATCTCCTGCTTCTGGCACAAACCATTCAGCTTCCACCTGGGACTCCTCAGCCTTACGATATGCACTCTTTTAGGCTTCCATCACAGACCCACTGGCCTTCTGATATGGACTTGCACAACACTGTAGTAAGCTCTAGCTCTTGGGCTGGACCCTTCAGCCTCCGGCGTGCAGACACCCTCTGCACGCTCCCTCATCCAACTTTGTGACTGACCATTGTAAGCCAATCTTTTAATTTCTTATACATTTGTGTATTGTGTATATCTGTTTTTCTAGTAAACCCTGACTGATATAAGTATGGATGACAACTTACTACTTGCAGTTGGTTCTGAAACAGAACCACCTTGTGGGACTGACCTCAACCAGTGGGATCTGTCACTATCTTCAAGTAGGTAATGATGGAGTTGAATGGAATTCGAGGACACCCAGCTGGTGTCCACTGCAGAACTGTTTGTGTGGTGTGACCCCACCTCCACTCAGAACATTTGGTCACAGAAGTGTCTTGTGTTGTGAGAGACACTGAACCCTGCAGACCAGCCGGGAAAAATTCACCCAGCGCCTAATGAAGATGAAATGAGGAGATGGACAAAGTAGAGTACTTTGCACATGGTTATGCGGTGGCCAGCAAAGACCTGAGTTTCTGGATGGAAGCATTGTAGTACAAAAGCTAAGCAGCATTTATCTTTTGTGTGTGTGTCATGGACACGCAATTTACTTTTTTTTTGGTACCAGGAATCAGACTCGGGACCTTGCACTTGCCAGGCGGGCGCTTATGCCTCTGACTTATATCCCTGGCCTCCAGGCAATCTGCTTTTTAAAAACACTATGTTTTAATTTACAGCAGTACTAGGGATTGAATCCAAGGCCTGTGCAATGAGCTACATCCTGAACCCTTTCTTAATCTTTTATTTTGAGACAGGGTCTCACTAAGTGGCCCAGACTGGGCTCAAATTTGTGATCCTTTTGTCTCAGCCTCCCAGAGAGCTGGGATTACAGGAGTGTGTCACCACACCTAGCTGCTAAGCAATACTTACAAGAAGAGTAGCACAGAGGAAGAGCATGCATGTGTGTCCGTGTGTGTGTTTCTCTGGAATTTTTATTGTCCCCAACCTCTTGACACCTGGCATTTAAAGTCAGGACCCTAGTGAAATTACTGTTTCCAGAATGACTGGTCACTGCTAATGACTACATTAGCCAAGCTCTACTCTCCCATTACTAATAACTCTTCCTTCATCTCCTTCTGGAAAAGACCTCATCATGGGAGTTCCACGGTCTTCCTCTTCAGTGAACTCCTTTTTGGCTGGCTCCTTGCTCTTTCCCTTGCCTCAGTGAAGTGTAATAGGGTTCAAAGTGAAGAAATGAGACTTGAGACAGACCACCAACTAGCTGAGTGGTCTGGGGTGAGGAACCTCCTCTTTGGGCATTACCTATAATAGGGGTAGCCCAGGTATCTACCCCCAACACACATGGCTCTTGTGAGAACTGAATGCTGACACCACACATGTATAGCACTGACTGGGGCCTTGCATAGCGCAAGCGCTCAGTCTGTGCTGCCACTACTCTCACTGTGTGAACGCAGTCTTAGGCTGCTCCCAGGAAAAAGTCATTCAGACAACTGCAGGCACACTGCATGAGAACACACTCCCTGGAAGAAAAGACTGGAAGGATACATTGCAATAAGTGGTTTTAGTAGAGCAGTAACTGTGTAGAGGATGGTTTTCACTTTCTCTACTCCTCTCATTTTCATCGCAAGGCTGTGGGGAACACAAGTGAAAGCAGCTGCTGACCAGCCCCCGCGGACACTGGCACAAAGACAGACAGTGGAGAAACAAAAGGAGAAAGGCAGACAGGAGAACTGCATGAGTTCGAAAATCACAAGATGCTCCAAGGCTAGGAAAAAAATACAAATAGGTAGAAAAACTCAAAACTACCCCAGTGGGAAAGATGGCTGTGGACTGGAAAAGAAGTCAAAGGATGTAAGAAAAACCACAAAGACACAGCCTAAAGCATCCCCACATCAGTCAGACCATATGTCAGCCCACGTGGTAGAAAATGTCATTCCAATCAGAGACACACACAAAACAGACACAGCAGGGACTCCCATCAAACGACTGGACCAGCCACATTTGTATACTGCCTTCCCCTTCATCAAAAGTTGTTGAAACCAGACCTTAATGCCAGAGATGCCTGATGTGGGGGCCATCATCAGGCTACTTCCTAAGAGCTGTGTCCCCTTCTCCTCTGTAACCCTTGGCTAACCACACCAGTGAAGCCTTGCTGGTAGCTTTGCATGGGGGTAGATGATTTAAACTGGGGTGTAGGACATGAAGGGCTGTGTGTTTGGGTTCTGGAAGAAGGATTCCTCCTTTGTAAAAGGACACACCCAAGAAGAAATTCTCCTTTCTGTCTTTGGAGACAAGGAGAAAAGATGGCTAGACTGGCAGTCATTTTGGTACCACAAGAAAAAGGGCTCAAAACTGAAAAAAGAGAGATCAGAAACCTCAGTTCTTAGCAATGATTAACTGATAACTTGCTACACCTGGCCTTAGGGAATAATAAGCATGTCTAATGCTTAAATCACAATTAGGTATTTTGTTACTTTTGGGCAAAAGCATCCTAAATTATTCAGATAGCAATGCATGAGCTGATTCTGGAATGGGGATATCTAAATGTAAATATCATTTGGGCATAGTGGCACATGCCTGTAATCCCAGCAACTCAGGAGGGTGAGGCAGGAGGATTACCTCAAGTTCGAGGCCAGTTTGGGCTACATATCAAGTTCAAACTGAACTTCCTAACAAGACCCTGTCTCAAACAAGAGCCCTGTGTGGTGGTACATGCCTGAAATCCCAGCACTCAGGAGTTTGCCTGGGTGATATAATGAATTTAAGGCCAGCCAGAAACAAAGAAGTAAATATCCACAACTAGAAATCAGCAATAGTAATTTTTTTTTTGGTACCAGGGATCAAACTCAGGATCTTATGCTTACCAGGCAGGCACTGTGCCACTGAGCTATATCCCTGGCCCAATCAGCAATGGTAGTGCTGTAGCTCTGTCTTTCCTAAGAGTTGACTCTAAAATTTTGAAATAATTCATGATCTTCACATATGTATTATTATCTCTTTAGTTATGAGTACTAGTGCCAAAAAGGCAGTTAAATACACACTAAAATCTTCTTTAAAAGCAAGAAAAAAATATATATATATTTTTGGCAGTACTTGGAATTGAACCCAGGGCCTTCACATTGAATTATATCCCAGCTCTTTTGTTCATTTTTTGTTTTGAGATAGGGTCTCACTGAGTTGCCCAGGCTGGGCTTGAAGTTAGGACTCTCCTGCCTCAGCCTTCTATAGTGCTGGGTTTACAGGGATGAACCACCACACCTGGCTTTTTAAAAAATTAATTGTTTGCCACTCTTGTATACAAGGAATTTAAACAGATATAGGATGGCATTTTAGTCTAAACTTTAACAACAACAAAATAAAAATTACGTGAGTGAAAAGAGGTTAACATTAGGCCTCCAAAAGCAACTCTTACTGAGGTAGCATTTTATCATGGAATTGCTGTAAAAGAAAACTAATAACTGTGAGAAAGTAAACATAAGCAAAATGGGATCTTGGAAAAAAAATAAAACTAGAAGCCAGTTATTTCTATGCCCTCTGGATACATCTACATGAAAGAAGCTCTGCCATCTCAACATATTTTCCTTACTGAAATTGTACCTTCAAGTTTGTGTTTATACCAACACTGTTGCTGTGGAAATAGTTGATTCAACGTTATGAACTCACAGCTGAATAAAGTAAGGTGTGGAACAGAAGTCTTATTTAAACAGTGGCAATACCATGAAACATTAAAAAGGCAAACTGAATGACGGTGAGTCAGAGCACCATATGTTTTAATATAAGGGTCATATTTTTTCCAGATGCCTGACACAAATAGGATGTTTTTTGTTAATTTAGTTCTATTTTTAGAAACCTATAATCATCAACTACTCTCCAAAGTGTCCTAAGTTTTGCTGCCTGTCTGTGTCTACATATGGCTGGCTGCAGGTTATGAAACTGATCATGCTTAGAACAGACTCTCCACAGTTTGGTCCGCATCAGAACATATGGAAGTTATGGCCCCTGCAGCACCCAAGTCAGGATTTCAAAACACTTCTGCACACAATGGATTGCATTAAATGCAAGAGTATCAGCTTATTCATCATGTATCATAATTTCAGGAGTGCACCTACCTTTTGACTACAGCTTTATGAACTCTCAAGTAGAAAGCTGCTGGAGAATGAGGGAATGAGGACAAGCACTCAGATCACCTTCATGCCCCACGACCCAGTTCCCTACCCTGCCACAGTTACCAAGCCTCTGATTTGGTCCTGGTCTTTGATGGGTGAGAATGAGTTTCCAAGCAAATACAGACACAGACACACAGATACACACACACACACACACACACACACACACACACACACTTCTTTTTCTCTGGTTTTATGAACCTTTCAAATTATCACAAATATTTTTAGTATGTACAACGTATTCAACAAGTTTTAAAAACAAGGGTCATGTGTAGGACTATTTAAAAACTGGACCTTCCCCCACAGTAGACAGTAATAGTGAAGTGGCTCTGTAAATAGAAATTCAGCCTCTCCCCACCACGCCTGCTGCCCAGGGTGTGTCTGCCCTCTGCCTGCACAGGAGAGCGATTCATACCAGCAAAACCGGAAAAATCACAACCGAGAGTGACTGTGGAAGCAGTGAGAGCCAAGAAGGCAATGTCAGGAGTTGGGTTTTCTAAGAGGTGAGTCACAGGAAACACTTGCGTGGTCAGAGGCATGACTTGCCCACCTCCTCTGGTTCAGAATGTAGGTCAGTGCTCTCTGGGCTTGATAATTAGGGGATCAGAGGCCACAGGCAAGAGCTCAAGGGCCAGAGGCAAGAGTTCAAGTTCCTAGAAGAGCTGGGTAACCCCTCTGCTTGGTCCTCAGGCACCAGACTTGGCCTACTGTCCAATCAAGCTTCCACGTCTATGGACTAGGGTGAATACAAACTATGGAATGCCTGGCTAGCTCTCCTTTCTCTTCCCAACTTGGGCTACCTCTTGCACTCTCATCAGGGTATCCAGGATGACGGAATAGGTTTGGATAATGGATGGCTGACTCACCCAGCTCAGTTGACACGGGGGACCCAGAAGCCATCTCCCCGATCTTGGCCACTCCATCATAGTAGGCTTTTCCTGCCATGATCATAGCTAGACAAGAAAAGTAACACACGGAATCATCACTTAGGCAAGGAAAGGAGGAACACATGTAGGTCTCCCCCTGCCCCAAACATTGGTCAGTCTCTTGTCGTATCTCTTTTTCTGGCTGGACAACTATAGGCTGCTCTATTACAGTACTTTTCCTCAATTTATAACGAATATGTTCTTAAAAGTTAGATTTTAAAGCGAAACATAAAAACAAGGAATGACAAGGCCACAGAATTCATATGTAAGTCCAGCAGAAGGAATAGCACTCTCAAAATAAATTTATCTATTTCAGCAATTAATGTGGAGTCTTAAAAGCTAAGTTATGGCTTTCACTGTACTTGAATATAAGCTTAAGAAATGTAATGCTCTGCTATATTATTTTATAAAACTACAGATACTCTTAAAGTGTAATTGTAAAAAGAACAATAATAATTGGCATTTATATTGACTTTTCAGGTCATTACTTAATCTACCTGATAATGTTGAGACAAGGTAGTTACCAGCCCCTGCTAAGGGAGTGGAGTCAGACTCTGGGACATCTCCAAGGTCAGTGGTGAGTCAGCAGCAGTGTACACAACTCCTAAAGATACTTTACTTTCTCAGTTTTAAATTATAGTGCTTTTTGACTCTTTGGTCTCAGTAGGAACTGAAGAAAAAGTGACTCTGTCTCAAAACAGGATGTGTAGCCAGTAAGTTGTCACGTTAATATATGTATTTTGGAATGAAGATTTAAAATTGTAAAGTACTGATAAAACGAAAAGCAAATCAGTGGGAGAATGGCACGCAAGATTACACAATATTTAAACAAAAATTCTGGCTTCCATCTGCATACTGAATTGAAAGTATCAGTTAACTGCTAATTTACATTAAAGCCATGTACCATGTAACCTTTTTGGTCTTGTAAAATATCTTTGGCTTTGTGATAAACCTGAGTTAATTTAAAAATTATACGACTTATCCAAAACACAACATTATTATTTTCACAGTTTTGCTCTCCTTTGTGAACACATTAAGATAGTTTCTTCTACTTATCATTGTAAGGAGTAAAGCATATAGATTCCATCCTAGTGGTATTAATCTAGATTAACCTATATACATACCTGTACCAGATAATTTTTCCCAAAATACAGTTTCACTGGCTTACTGTTCTGCTTAAAAGCCTTCAATTACCTCTACTACCCATAGTATAAGTGCCTGTCCCCTGGAGCTCGCTGTAGATTTTTACATTATATAACCATCTTCAATGAATTGCCCCTCCCAGAATTCTCAGTTTGTGTGGTTCCCATGTGACTTGCATGGTTTGGCCATGTGACTTGCTTTGGGAAATGTGCTATCAGCCAAGTAAAACTCTCACAGGGACTTGGTAAATGCCAGGCATTAAGGCCTGTACTCTTTTTTTTTTTTTTTTTGGTACTCAGGATCAAATTCACAACCCCATGCTTGCCAAGCAGGCACTCATACCACTGAGCTAAACCCCTGGCCCAAGGGCCTGTACTCAAGACACTACTGCCACCACAGTGTGAGGATGTAGTGTGGCCTCCTTGAAGGGAAGAGAGCATGCCTATCCTATCCCCCAGCCCTGACGCCAGCTAATTGAAGCAGCAGAAGTGAACCCCAGGGGGCAAAGAACTCCCCCTTATAAGAGAGATAATAAACTATGATCTGAAGCCACCAAGTTTGAGGGGAGTTTGTTGTGTAACAATAGATGACAGATACAGCATTCAAATGCTGTTTGCTGGCCCAATCCCATCTATTCCTCTTCGGCATCACACCAGGTCAGTGCGGGTCCCAGGGCTTGCTGGAATGCTCTTTTCCATCAGAAGCAGTTTCTGCTATCTGACACCCAACATCTGTTGCCTAGCTCAGCACCTCCAAGGCCTCTTGCCTGCTCCAGTCCACACTAACCCCTACTACTCAGATTGCTGTACACTGGTCTAAGCAACACTTGTAGCCATTCACATGTTGTCCTGCCTTCCAATGTAACTGTTGACTGCATCTGGGTGGCATCTTGAACTACACCCCAAATTCTTATAAATATTTCTGTTTCTCAGTGGCTTCAGTAAAACCACAACCAGATGGTAGGCAGAAATTCTGGGAATACTTATGAAAGTGCAGAATAATCTCAGGAGGTGTTAAAGTGATAAGAGTCCATTTGGGAGAAGTCTTTTTAGCAGGAGGTTAAGCTGCAGGGAGCTCACCGACTCATCCTATAACTCTACCTCAGAGAAAGCAACACAGACAAACAAAACAAGCAAGCAAACAAAAAGCCCACTGCAGGTCATAGTGATTTCCTTCACAGGTACATCTATAGCAATGACTCTGTGGCCTTGTGATGAAGCAATCACCAGGGGCAAGTCAGCAATGCCAGGGTCTGGCTCTCTGAAGGAGGGAAGGCACCTGACCCTGCTGGAAGGAAGCACAGTCCCAGACCTGTTGCTTTTCCTGACACCCAAAGCCTCAGGCAAAAATGCACAGTGATGCAGAAGAAAGTAAATAAGTAGTTTACTTTTCCAGTGACTATGCTAAGGCTCCCTGGCACCCAGAGCCCAGCCAGCATACCTCCCTGTCCTGGACAATACCTGTGCAGGGGGATGGATGGGAGGCCAAGGGGGTTTTCGAACTATCAACAGGAAGCAAGCAAAGGTGGGGTGTGATGGGACAGGAAAAGAAGAGGTAAGTAAAAGACATGAAAGTTGATCTGAAGTCTTCTTTGGAGCTGAAATGGATGGAACTAAATGTTCTCCTTATGTTACTTGGTGGCCTTAGTGAATCAGGGTAGAGGGTGAACCTAGAGCCTGGGAATAACACTTGCTACACAGGGAGAATCATCTTGACGAACATGTTAGAATTTGGCAACTGTTAGCGTTTTAAGATGATAACTAATGTATTATAATAGCATTCACCTTTTTGTAAGGAAACGGTATGGTTGCATATTATCTTCCTCATAGAAAACCTCTCCAAACTAGTGAACTCTGGCTCACAAAGACAGGCACATGTCAATACTCAAATTCATTTTACATGAAGCATTTATTATATTTTGAAATGAGAATCTAAGTTCAACCTTTAGCTGTTTTTCCATTCAAGACAAAAATACTATTTCCCATGTTACTTTCAAAAATGGTATGTCTAAAAGCAAGAAATTCTTTTATATAAATAAAAGGAGAATAATACCTGTGTACAGGACACTGACATACAAATGTTATAAGTACATATTTACATAGGTTTTCAGTTCACAGAGAATTTGGTGCAAAAAGTAGAAAATGTGTTTTTTAGCAGTGAAATGAAAGACCGAGCCATGTCAAAAAAGCATGATTTGATAGTTAAAATACATCACTTATAGTAACCCACTATCATCCCATTCACTCATTTTGAATACACTAATATCACTGTGTACTATCTTTGCAAACTTCTGTAGATTAAATTATAGGTAACTTCAACCATTTAAAGAAATTTTTAAAAGTCAATGTTAGGCATTCAAATTAAGTAAAATATTTACTGACTTATGTGTACTTTACATGGATCAATTCAGAAGGCAAAAGACTTACCATTAACAGCTTTTTCATAATTTTTTCCTAGGTTTATTAAATTTCTTAGCCCAGGATTGAACTGTTCCATAACATTCTGACAAATAAATACAGAAAACAAACAAATTAATAAACAATAGACCAAATAAACTTCAGATTTGTCACTCTATGCCCTAGGATACCTATGCATGCTAACAATATAGTCTACAAAGTCACAAATGTGGCTTAAAAATCATGTGAGGTGCATGCATTTACTCACCTGACAAAACCTGGCAGGTGAATGTAACCCTGGCAGTTCTGTTGCCCAAAGGCTGCCTAGAAACTACTATAAATGGAGCCAGCAGCATACATTCACATCCCCACCACGCCCCATGGGACTGTGAACCCAGAGGCCAAGGCACGCACACTCTTGGGTGTAAGCAGATTGTTAAAGGATGTCATGCTTGTGTTTAGAAACAGGTGTGTGTGACCTAGCTATCTCAACTTAATGTATAATTAAGGGCAATGTTTTGGCTACTAAGCGAATAGAAACTTCCAAGAGATGTGCTTTCCTTCTGCCTGAGTCTCAAGTTCAGAAAACAAATCATTCCTATGGTGCTGACTTCATGACTGAGAACAAATGGTGACTGTGGGTTTCTGTCCCATCAATGAACAATGAGCTATGTAGTCTTAATCAATGTCAACAGTCTTAATCATTCTAAACACAAGTCTCACTGCCTCTACCCCTCAAATGTGCACTTTCTGTAATGATCAGGAGATAAGAATGAAAAAGTGGGCCAGGGATTTAGCTCAGTGGCCTAAGCGCCTGCCTGGCAGGCGCAAGGTTGTGAGTTCGATCCCCAGTACCAAACAAACAAGCAAACAAAAAAAAAAGAATGAAAAAGTATTCAACACCCAAAGGGACAGATACTTTATACACGTACCCTTTAGAAGAAAAAGGTTCTCCATTAGGATTGGCAGAGCACATGATGACTTACTTATCAAACGATAAAAGGTTCACAGAGAAAAATGACCCACATATCAACCTTTCCCATTCCTGTTCTTATTCCCAAGAATGTTTATAATTAAAATGTTATTTTATTTATGCTTTTAAATATTCTTGATTTCTTAATTTGGGACAGAAACTACTGCTTTCATTACAGTACCTGAGGACCTCGCTTGATACACCACTCACTTGCCCTCCCTTGACCCTTCCCATATACAGTAATTAATTGGCATTTTTCTAGTAAATCAATAGTGTTTATTATGACTTTAAATATTGGTCTAAACACAATGTAAGGAATGTACTAACATAACTTTTCTGTTTTGGTAAAGCCTTTTTGTTTCTCCTTCCCTGTGCTCAGTTTTCTGTATCTACCTTAAATTCTTCCACATGTCCTGTCAGATCTAGCAGAGGCTTATCAATATTATTTCTCAAATATACAAAGCTGTCAGCTAACCTGTTTCATTTTTTGCCCCAGAATCTCCTCTAGGACTCTGTCCTTTTACTCAGCCTGACCTGACTGCCCTTCAGTTTGCCACACTGTTGTCCTTGCGTGTCCCTCTCTGGTTGACTTAACAGCTCCCATTAGCTGGATCCACATCTTCCTTTCTGCTGCAGATCATTCTCTAAAAATGATCTATGAAATGATGTGTTAAAGTCACAATGTTTGAATTTACCTTGACATTTGTTTGATATTTTGCTGACTAGAGTATGAGATTGAAATATTTTCTTAGAATTTTTAAGATACTACACTTCACTGTTTTTAACATCCAGTTCTGCTGCTGAGGAGTCAGCTGTCCTTTTATTTGTATGTGGCTTTCCTCATTTTTAAAGCTTATTTCCTGGAAGCTATCCTATTCCCATTTTGTAAAATTAAATACTGGTCTACATAGGTGTAGGTGTTTCTTCCACTTATTTTACTGAGCACTTGGTGGACCCTTGCCACGTGGAAAATCAGGCCCTTCAGGCCTGGAAGATGTCCCTGTTTCCTTTCTTATTCATTCTTTCTGGAACTCTGATGAGGATTTTACCCATCAGATTTATTCTCTAACTATTTTATCTTTTCTCTGATTCACATTCTGTGTTTATGTTCTATATCTCCATATACATTACAACTTTAAGCTTTTGATGTATTTTTAATTTCTAAGAGTGTTTTAAAGTTTCTTGATAACTCCTTTTAAAAAGTATCCTCCTAGCCAGACACAGTAATTACTTGAGAAGCTGAGGCAGGACTGCCAAGTTCAACTCCAGTGTGGGCAACTTAGTGAGATCCTGTCTCAAAGAAAGAAGGGACTTGGGTGTACTCTGGTAGACTGCTTGCCTATCTTGCACAGGTGGGTGATTTTCAGTGCCAGAGAAACAACAACCAAAAAACTTTCATATTCTTAGATTATGAATACAGTGTCTTGTCATATAAGTATAAATTCTTAGATTATAAATGCAGTATCTTATCATATCTGAATTAAATTGTTGGTATTTTATTCTATTCCAGATCCCCATGTCATCTGACTACTTTCCCCCATTGTTTACTATCCTTCTTTCATGTTAAAGGCTTTCCTCAAACTCCTGGTGATCTTTAAGTCTCTCACCTGCCAGGCAGAGGCAGCTGATTGCCACTGGTAGTGGCTGAGATGGGACAGGAAGCCTGGGGAGTCCAACCACCTTGCATATCAGCCTGCTATTCCAGCCCTGTGTCCCTTTGTTCATGTGTGTGCACACGTGTGTGCACATGTTCCCCAGCACTCTGTAGGCTCTTCAGGCTCTTGTAAGCCAGCCACTGCTCTTCTACTTTTTAGTATCCAAAATTTCTTTTTCTTCTTCTTCTTCTTCTTTTCTTTTTTTTTTTTTTTTTGGTCCTGGGGATCAAATTGACACACTCATGCCTGCCAGGCAGGTGCTTAGGCCACTAAATCCCCAGCCCTATTTTTTAAGCCAGGGTCTCATTATTCAGTTCAGGCTGGCCTTGAACTCACTTTTCAGCCCAGACTGATCTCGAACTCACAACGATCCTCCTGCTTCAGTCTCCTGAGTGCTGGGATTAAAGGCGTGTGCCACCACGCCTGGCTTTTTAGTACCCAAAATTTCTTTAGGCCTTTTGTCAACTGTTTCCTTCTCAGGTATCTGCACGACAGATTTATAGGGTTTTTGAGTTGTTTTAATTCCTTTGCCATCATCTTGGTGTATTCTCAAAAGGAAAAAAAAGCACATGAGGTGAACTGCCTGGCCTAACCGAAGTCCACACATCATGTATTACCAGAACAGTGGCTGTCCTAGGCTTATGCACTACCAAAGTCTGCTAAATCTGCTCCCATCTTCTGCAAGAGGGCAAAGTCCCAGTCAGTACGCAATCACTGGATACCTACAGCCACAGTTCCTTTTTTTTGGATGGTGGGGGGGTACCGGGAATCGAACTCATGACCTTGCAATTTGCCAGGTAGGAGCTTGTGCCGCTGAGCTATACCCTGGCCCCTCACAGCTCCTATTTCTGTCTTTTCAGTTCCTTCAGCTCTTATTTTATTTTAAAATCGTTTAAGACTCATAAGTAGTTGTGTAAATCATACAGAGAGTTCCCAGATACACTTCCCCCAGCATCTCCAATAATCTCTTCTGCGCTGCAGTAAATTTTCAAACCAGGAAATGGACATTGGTTCAATACTATTAACTAAACCACAGATCTTATTTCAATTTTACCAGTTCTTGTATCATCATTTTTTTTTAGGGGGGTGGAGGGAGAATTACTTCTCTGAAATTTTATCACATGTGGATTTACACACGTGTCACCTCAATTATAATACAGGACTTACTCCTCACCACAAAGATCTCCCTTGTATGTCTCCTTTCTAGTCAGCCCCTTCTCACCTCCAGCAACTGGTAAGATCCATCTTCAGTTCTGTTGTTCTGAGAATGCTACATAAATGGAATTATGCAGTACCTTTTTTTTGTTTTGGTTTGGTTTGGTTTTTTGGCCAGTGCTGGGAATTGAACCTAGGAATGTTGCACTGAGCTACATTCCTCGCCCTTTTTATCTTGAGACAGGGTTTCAACAAGTTGTCCAGGCTGGGTTTGAACTTGTAACCCTCCTCCTCAGTCTCCCAGAGTGCTAGGATTACAGGTATGTATCACCATGCCTGGCTCTGTATCTGATCTATAAAGGGTAGCTTTTTCATTTAGCACAATGCCCTTAAAGATGGATCCAAGTTGTTGGGTGCTTTAGTAGTTTATTTCTTTTAGTTTTTGTCAGCAGTATGCCATTCCATAGTATGAACATGTCACAGTATGCTTATCAGTTACACAATGAAGAACATTTGGATTATGTCAAAAGTTTTTGGCTATTCCAACTAAATTGATATCAACAATCACGTGCAAGTTTTTGTATGAACTTAAGCTTTCATATCTCTAGGACAAATAAATACCCAGGAGTTCAGCTGCTGCGTCATAGAGTAGGTGTATGTTTAACTTTATAAGAAACTGCCAGACTTAATTCCAGAATGGCTCTATCATTTTACCTTCCCATTGGCAATCTGGAAGAGTTCAATAATTTTTCAAACCTATTAATTTCATTAGCAAATCATCATTTTCTAATTAAAAGACAGACCTTAATGATATCTTGTTTAAAGTTATTGTAATACTCTTTGAGGCTGTCTAATGATAAAAACAAAAGAAAACTAATTCTGAGCTCTCTCTCTGCCCTATAGCATACAAGCAATCATGCAATGAAACCTAGAGCTGTTCTTCTTTAAGCATACTCCTTATTGAAATCAAGGAAATGTAATTTAATTTCTTGATATAACTCTTAAAATGTTCATGTGTTAATTCTAACATTTAAAAACACCAGGAGCAATAAACACCAAACACAAATTACTATTCAAATGATTATGCTGAAAAGCAAATTTTAGCTAAGACTTAAGACTAAAACCAGCTTCATAGAAGAGAGTCTTAGGCTTGAAAAGTTCAACATGTATAGTTCAGTTCTTTGTTCTTTAGGTTTAGCTACAAAAAGTTTTCCCCTAGAAATTTTGGTTCCTTTTTTTTTTTTTTTAATATTTTATTAATAATAAAAGACAAGACAGAAGAGAATCCCCCATACTTGCTATGCCCGCTGTAAAGAGATGCTTGGGTTGCTGACCAGAGGCCTGGCCGAATCTACGAAACAAAAGTTGGTTGATGTTCCTTGGTTGCTATCAATTTAGCTAGACCTCCAAAACAGCAGGTTGCTCACGGTGGCGTGGGGGGGCGACGGGGTGGGGGGGCGCAGACGTGGGCAGTGTTTGACCCTGGTTCCAAACCCGCCCTTCTCGTTCTCCTCCAGGGTCCTGGGGTCAGGACCCTGGAAGGCAGTCCATATTGCGTCCTGATTGGTGCCTTCGCCGCTCCGGCCGGGCGGGGCCCCCGCGAGGGGCCCTTCTCATTCTCCTCTTGGGTCCTCTTGCTTCCTTTAAACAGTGGAAAATTCATTTCTATACTGGCTCTTGGCCATTTATCTAGTTATTTTAGCTAAAGTACATGTTATTTTTAAACTTAGGAAGAAAAAAGCAATGCAGCCTTTGTATTCCAAAATCTGAAAAGTGTGTTAAGAGCAGTGGATGCACTTGTTTTTTGGGAGAACAAATTATACCGCCATCTCTCTAAGCCTTAGTCTCTTCCTCTATAAAACAAGAATGATAATAATTTTCACCTCATAAGGGTATGAGAAGTGAAGGTAAAAAATCTAACATTATGGAGCCCTTATCTATTCAACTTTTTTTTTTGGTGGTGGTGGTGCTGCTGGGGTTAGAACCCAAAGCCTTGTGCATGTTAGGCAAACACTACCACTGAGCTAGGCTCCTAGCCCTGTGGAGCACTTACCATGTGTTCTTCAAAGCTCTCAACACTAAGCACACACTGAACCAACTGTAACTAATGCTACAAGAGAAAACCTCTAAATATTAGCCAATCTTCAAATAGATAAACACTCCTATTTACACACCAATCTCTAGGTATGTCTACTTCCTCTCTATAAAACAAAAATAAATGGTATCAGCTCTCTCACCTCAAAATATCGGGATGAAAGAGATCATATACAAAACATCTAGGGCTGGGGATATAGCTCAACAGCGTAAGTGCCTGCCTGGCAAGCACAAGGTCCTGAGTTTGATTCCTGATCCAAAAAAAAAAAAAGAATCTAGAACAGCAACGGAAAACTTTTTAGGGTCCCTGAACTGCAACCCAAAACACACTAACTTATTGCAAAGTGCCAACACTGCAATTAAACCTGAATACTGAGGTTTTAGTTTAGAAAAAACTCATGTATTAGTATCTTTTGTCTTAAAAGAAAAATAACATGTATCACCACTGATCTAGAGAAGGGTGCTATACATATTTTCTCATTTGATTCTAACACTGGGGTTATTATCCTCATTTTATAGATGAGATACTGAAACTGAGATTTTTTAATTTTTTTTTTTTTTTTTGAGATAAGGTCTCACTGTGTAGTTCAGACTGGCCTTGAACCCACGGTCATCCTCCTGCCTCAGCCTTCCAAGTGCTAGGATTACAGGCCTGGGCCACCATGGCAAACTGTATTTTGAAACTTTGCTGAAGGTTCTCTGAGCTGCAAGAGGTAGAGATTAGCCCAGACAGTTTCCCTACTAACCTTCCCACTTGCCTTGAGGCCTCAATAGTTCCTTCTACTAGACTGAAATAAAGTGAGATGGAAATGCTTTTATGATGTTAGAGCACTATTTTAGTGAGACATTATGGGGTTCTCTACAGTATTTTCATTTTCTTTTTAGGTGCTTTCTTATATAATTAACCCTCCAATATCATAATATGGCCTATCTTGCTTGGGCAAACAAGTATTTCTGACTCTCCTTTCTTTCCCACTTAAAAAAAAGGTGGGGCATTCACAGTCACCTGCAGTCCCCAAAGGAATTACGACTAGATAACACTGCTAGATTGACTACCTTTGCTGAAAGGTATTAAAATACTACAGAGAAAACTACAGGAAGCCGTAACCACTCAAATCCAAATCTCGGATTCTACCCCCCACTCCCAGAGGGGAGCCATTAATGAAAGACGGCTGCTAACTTTCTAACCTATCTTTTCATACTTTTATACCAGACATATTTAGCTGTGATTAATACATAATTTTGCTTTGCACATTGGAAAAATACTTAAATGTATCCTATAGTGTATTTCACTTATATCTTTTTTATTCAGCATTATGCTTCTGAGACCTGTCCATCTGAATATACATAGAGTTTATTCTTAATTTCTATACAACATCCCACCATAAGAGTCAGTTTTAGAGGACCTTGTGGCTAGGTTACAGTATCCAGTTAGTCAGTTTAACACAAAATCACATATTGGCATGGAGGTGTTTTGTTGATACAGTTAACATCTACCAACAGTTGATTTTAGTAAAAGAAAAAATTATCCCTAATAATCAGGGTGCAATTCACTGAATCAATTAAGAGGCATTAAGAATAAAACTGAAGTTTCCCTGAGGAAGAAACTTAACTGTAGCATCACCCTCTACTCCGTCCTACAAATCTCATTACTTTCCAGCCTCTGCAATCCCATGAGCCAGTTTCCTGAAAGAAATATTTTTGTTTTTATATAGATATATACATATACATGTACTATATAATGGGTATATATACCCATCATATAAATGTATTGCATTTTATCCATCTATTCCTCTGCTGAGTGGCACTTAGATGGTTTACAAATTTTGCCATATTCCTAACTATGGAGCAAGGAACTGTATGCCTCCTCGTGCATACAGTTAAAGAATTTACCCAGAAACTGAAATTCTGGGACACAGTACGTGACAGATTTTTCAATCTTGTTAGATACAGTACTGCCAGATACAAGGAAAGTAGCTGCAGCAGTTTGCACTCCCACAGCCACTGCATGGACATACTATCCTACCCCAACTTCACCACACTTGGTATTACCATACATTTTGTCTATTTGATGGATCAAGGACTGTACCTTATGATCTTTTTTTTTTTGGAAATGGTTTCACTATGTAATTTAGGCTCGCTTCGAACTCACTATGTAGCTCAGGCTGGCCTCAAACTTGCAGTGATCCTTCTGCCTCCCGAGTGCTGGGGCACGGGGCTAAGGACAGTACCTTTTTTTAAAGTACCATAAACTGATTCCTTGTCAACATAAAGAAAGTATTTATGTTTGAAAATACCTAAGCCAGGGAAGAGAAACAATGGAAGGTGGTTTCCTAGTACAATTTAATGGGCTCGCCCTCAGTTTTTATGTTTGACTTTTGTCCTTTTAACAACACGGCAGGAAGGAAGTTTCAGGCACCAAAAGCCCAAACACATCCGCAGTCGGTGCCGCATACTCTGCCGTAGTCACTATACAGCTGGTACCAGGGGCTCTAGGCTGTTCTTTGAACAGGCCAAACCCATTCCCAGCAGGGACTTTTATTTGTTCTTCCTCCTGCCTGAAAGTTCTGGTTCTGGATACCCAGCCCAGTCTTAGCTTAAAACCTCAGAAACACCTTTGACCCTTCTCCCATGGGCAGCAGGCAGAGGTGGCAACTCCTCCGCCCCCACCCCACACCCTCCTTGTTCTGTTCTTGGCTTATCACTATCTCACATGATATCACTTATATGTTTACTCTGTCTCCTTGTAGAAATTACATGCAAATTCAACCCCACCACATCCCCAGCACCAGGAACAGCGCCCCACAGTACTACACTCAGCAGCAACAGTTTCCCAAGTTTGTATTACGTAGAGACCAACGGGCTCAAGGGTGGATCTGCTGTCCCTTCAGCTCCACACTCGCCTGCACACACAACTACAGACAGAATGGCCCAGTGGGCCAATTAGCCACCAAAATCCAGCATGAGGTAATGGGGCCACTGGCTTACACTTCATTAGCTCAAAGTAATAGCTCCATCTGAGAGTCACAAAAGCTGCAAGGCTCTGGTGTCTACCTACTAAGGCTTAGCAGGCTTACAAAACACGAAATGCCATTTCTACTCAATTTTACTTCCACACCCTGTGTTTTTCCAAGGTGTCATTTAAATTAGCTTGTTGAGATTGGGCAATAATGTACCCCTACCCTTTTTTAGGCAGGGTGTCATTATGTAGCCCAGGCTGGCTAGAACTCACCATCCTGCCTTAGTCTTTGGAGTACTGAGATTATAATCGTGTGCCACCATGCCTGGCACAATGTAGCTCTTAAGAACACCAATTGAGTGTAGAGGTTTGTGTTTGTAATCCCAACTGCTTGGGAGGCTGAGGCCGGAGGATCTTGAGTTTGAGATGAACCTGAGCAACTTACAAAAGGCTCGACATGTAGTGCAGCACTGCCTGGGTTAAATCCCTAGTAATACAGAGAGAGGGAGAGAGGGAGAAGGGGGAGAAGGGGAGAGCAAGAGAGGAACAGAGGGAGAGGGAGAGGGAGATGCAGACAGAGAGATAGGGGGGAGGAGGAGGGAGGGAAGGGTTGGGAGAGAAGCAGAGAGGACCTTAGTGGACACAATCCAAATGTCTATCAACTGGTAAACAGACAAAATGTGGGATATGCATACAATGGAATGTTATTTGGCCATAAAAAGGAATAAAGTTCTGATATAATGCAAATGAATCCTATTATGCTCAGTACAGAAGCTAGTCACAAAAGACCACATATTGTGCAGAGGGTGTAGCTCAGTAGTAGAGTGCTTGCCTAGCATATGAGAGGCCCTGGGTACCATCCCTGGTGCCCAACCCCCCACACATATTATATGACTCCATTTGTATGAAATATACAGAAAATGTAAATCTATGCAGAGAAAACTATATCAACGGTTGCCTGGGACTGGAAGTGAGAAAGATAAATGACAGAAAATGCTGATTAAGGTTACTTAAAACAATTGAATTTTGTAGTATATAAATTACAGCTACATAAAGCTTTTTTTTTTTTTTTTTTTTTTGCCGCACCAGGTATCAAACTCACAACCTTGCACCTGCCAGACAGGCGCTTAAGCCACTGAGCCAAATTCCTGGCTCTGTTTTTTTGAGGCAGGGTCGCACTATGTAGCTCAGGCCGGCCTTGTGCTCGTGTTGAAGCCCAAGCCGGCCTTGAACTCACAACACTCCTCCTACCTCAGCCTCCTAAGTGCTGGGATTAAAAGTGTGCGCCACCACACCTGGCTCTTTACATAAATCTTCTTAAAAAATAAAGCAGAAACAACAACAAAAAAGGCAAAATCTTTGATAGCTATGGCTTCAGGAACTCTACATCCTCAATCCTATGAGATGGTCACAGAACTGTCTGTGTTTGCTGGTTCCTTGGTTGTGGCTAACCAGCCTCCCACAAAACACCCAGGTATCTTTTTATTTTTTTGAGACAGGGTCTCTCACTATGTAGTTCACGTTGGTCTTGAACTCTCAGTGATCATCCTGTTTCAGCCTCCTACGTGCTGGGACTACAGGCATGTGCTACCATGCATGGCTTAAGAGGCAGATGTCTTCAGATGTAAGTCATCCCGTCTTCACGAATACCGGACCAGAACTGTTGGAAAGACTCTTGGTCTGCAAAATATATGCCCATGTAGCTGTCTGTAGCAATCTCCCATCCCAGGGTGAAAATTGATTTGACCCATTAATAGAAAATGATAACCCATCCATTTTGAGACAATTCTGCTGGATTAGCAGCTATCTTTCCAGCTATGATTGAAGAAGGAGTATAGCAAATGTTTTTCCAGACAGAAGTCCTGACTGTGTCCTTCTAAAGGGAGAATTTGTAGGAAATCTGCAGCCCACAAAGAAAATCTTCCACTGAACATTCACCATGACTTAAACATTGTTTTACTATCATTCTCCCTTTCCCCTCTTCAACTATAATCCAAGTGATTTACATAGAATTAGTTCTGCAGAAATGGTCCTTCAGCAAGCAAGAGTCATGCTAGAAAGGCAGCTCAGCCCCAGCTCAGGCTCACATAGATCTGTCCCAAGCCATGTGGCCTGAGCATAAGAACCCAGTGGTCAGTGAAGCACAGTGACACTCCTTTGGGCCTGGCCTCTCATAGGACAATGCTCTCTCCTGAGTTCCAGCTGCACCTATTAGATCTTGAGCTCCCTGAGAACCAATCAAGCAACCAGTGTAATCATCCAGAAAGACAGGTACTATATTACCAGAGGCAATCACATTTCCATGCCCTTCTGTTTCACTGCTTAAAGAAAGAGATTTCAGTGACAAACTCTACATTTCCTAGTCCCTACTCATAGGAGCAAGAACTGCTCTGAGGCTAAAGCACACTAAAGCTAAACAAAAAGGCCCACTACACTAGTGGGAATAAGAATGTTCTGCAACGAGTAGCACCTTTTAGATAAAATTATCAAGACTGACTTGAAGTTACCCTAGCCACTTATATTAGTATAAAAATTCAGGTTTTTAGCTACTTTTAAAATAATATGGTGGAGAATCATGTACAGGCATTCTTACTTCATGACAATCTGACAGCAGTAACTTGAAGAAAATAATCATGATCTGAACCTAGTTCAAAAGTAGAAAATTTCATTTTTTTCTTGATTTTTTGAAAAAGAGTTTAGCTAAGTAATCCAGGCTGGCCTTGAACTCACAGCAATCCTCCTCCCTCAGCCTCCTGCCTCAGTCTCCTGAATACTGGGATTACAGTCATTTGCCACCATGCCTGGCTGTGATTTTACTTTATTTTAAACACTGGACAAAGTTTCGGACTTGTCTCTGGATGGAACCACTCAAAAACACTTTTCCTAGTAGTTTAAGTACAAATAAGTATATTGGGTTTAAGTCTAGAAGATTCTATAATGCCACAGTATATTTTGTGGCAGTGCCAAGAAATCCTTTGGTTAAAAGTAGGCATTTCTAAATTAGACCAATGTCTGGCACACACTGACCTCCATCAGACAAGGGATTTTTGGAAACTTGCTCCAGAATTCAAGCAACTTTTGTGCTTTGATCTTCAGAGAGAATAGTATCTATGAGATTGAAATAAAAACCACTTCTTGAAATTCCAACTATGATAATAGCAGTATCCAGTTTTTGCTTGGTTTGTGGAAGTGCATGTTTTTATTTGATAGAATGGAAACACAATCTTTTCTATTCTAAATTACAGTACTAGGATAACTACCACGCAAACTTCAGAGTAAATTTTAAAAGTAACATTTCAAGCAGAATCTGAAAATATCCCTCTTTTCTGATATTTTCATGACTATATGAGTGCGTGTGTGTGTTAGGGACAGAGAGAGACAGAAAATGACTGACTGACTCATGGCAAGTACCATAGTATATATGTATTTAAGTTTCATTCTACTAACTCTATAAAGTTCTTCTCACACACGGGCCTCTAAAACAACATACACTTGTACAACCTTTGTTATTTGCTCATGTTGAGCCTAGTCCTATGCTGAATCCAGGAAATACAGAGATGAATGAGGAAGAGATCCAGTGTTTGAAAAATGCAAGGTCACAAAGGAAGGTAAGGTATGAAAAACAGCAAGGCATCCAAAGAAATAAGAATGCTATCATTTAAAATATTACTTGAATACCACTTAGAAATATAAACTTATTCACAGATCAGTGGCATTTACATTTGTCTGTGGGTGGAACAGTAATTGATTCCTTACTTGGTTTGAAAGAGCTGGCAACAAATACACACTTTGAAGGAGTACACTGGACTGTTGGGTAGCACTTCTTGCCTGCCTAGTTACTGTTTTTAAAAGGTGTGTCCTGGTATAAAAGGCAAGCAATGAATTTAAAGGAAAGACAGACTCATGTACTAGGTTGCATTTGTTTAGAAATCTCTAAGTACTTAAGAGGTAACAGGAACTTATCAGATCAAAGTACACTGGCTCCACATAGCAAGTGCTATTTTTTAAGCTCACTAGTTCCTTCTAAATGCACCGTATAGTAGTATCTAGAATAATTCTAGTGTGAAAGAGACAGGTCATTATGCTCTTTGTTAAAAAACTGCAGCCCTTAAAATCAGAGAGACACTTAAAAACCTCAAATAATTTTAAAATAGTTCAATTCTTATATTTCTCAGATTCTTATAAAAGCAATCAAAATTTCTAAAAGTACATATAACTTTTGCCTTTCATCTACTCCTCTCATATGTCCAACTTGCCAAAGATTTCTTACAATTGTTTTAAAGACTTTTCCTGAACTTAATCTGCATATATATTAATCTTTGCTTCCTTATTCCAATACTAATGCAAAACAAACTTGAAAGAAACAAACTAGTAAAAGCTGCACCTCTGTGGGACAGGGTCAAGAAAACACAATCAATGAGCCTGAGCAGGCAGAGGAGGAAGGGGAAGGTTGGAGGCACTAAACTTTGGCACCCCTGTCCTGTCATTAGCTGTGAGGCCCACAGGCACACAGACACTGTTGGTTTGTTCTGCAGTGTGTTTCCTGGCAGTGACCACAGTGCCTGGTGCAGTTGTGGTGCTTGAGAAAGTAGTTACAGAAGCCAGAATGTCAGTGGGGATCCTGGGATGCACATAACAGCAGCAGGTGCTTGAAACAGGGTATCTGTTTTACCAGTGCCGTCTCAGTTCCATTAGCTGAAGAGCAGGTGACAACTGCAGTCAAAATTGTGTGATAAGAACATATCTTCAGTATTAATCCCACAGATATTTTTAGTATGTACTATGCACCAGCAGAATTAGGGATTTAAAAAACCTTGAAGGCACATATAGCTCACTGAAAAGAGAAAAATGTGTGCCAATAATTTCAACACTATTCTTTTGTCAAATATTTATCCAGTTCCACCTCTGTAGTTACCAAGGCCAGCAAGGAACAGAACATGAAAATCAGTGTTTGCATGGTGGTGGTAGTCCAATAAACACATGCTGCTCTGTAGACAGCAGCACTCACTGAACACCCTTGATATGCTGGGCACCACCTTAAGGGTCTCCTCATAGCAAACAAGTAGGTACTGTTATTATCTTTATAGATGAGAAAACTGAAGCACAAGGTCAAATGGAGGAACACAATATAATCAAGTACAGATAAAAATCTCGAATAACACTATGGATGGATTGGTTAGCTGAAAATTTTCAAAGAGCCTAAGATTTAGACTGAGACGTAACAAAAACAATTTAAATATTTCCATATTGAAAGTGTGTTTACAAACTTGAGTGTACCGTCAGACATGGCTGATGACATGTATCTCAGGCTGCTTGAAGTATAAGATAAAGTTCAGGCTCTCAGAAAATATACTGTTTGGTCAATTAAAATTATTTCTTTTCTTTTTACAATGCTGGGAATCAAACCCAGGGTCTGGTCTATGTTAGCAAGTGCTCTACCATGGAGCCACATGCCCCAGGCCAAAAGTCAGTCATACACATATCAGTCTCAGCACTTAGGTATAAGGTTTGACTGTGCCCTTCCTGATCTGTCACTTGAGTTTTTGTGGCCAGAAATGGATCGCTCTATTTATTACCTTAAGTCTCAGGTACCTGTATTTGGTAGGCATGTGAATGTGACAGGGCTGCCTCCTATACCCTCTCTTTCCTCTTGTCTTACGTGGTCAGCTCTGTACTCAGGGTGGCTGGCAGGGCTGAGGGTGCAGCTCAGTAGTACAGTGGCTTGCTTATTATGCATGAGGCCCTGGGTTTGACCCATAGTGCCACAAAAGATAAAAAAGATACAGGACAGCTGGTATTTGGACTTCTTATCTGTTCTGATCCCTACCTTCACCCTCTGTGTGTCTGTTCTAGACAACGTCTACTCAGATGATCTTTCCCACATTTATGACAGGTTATTAACACTTCTATACTTTTTCAGGACTCAGCTCTACCTTCAAAAGGACCAGCTGCTTGAGAGAAGAATGTGACCAAAAATGGTTTTAAATTCAGCAGCATAGCACTTGCCTGGCAAAGTGCGAGGTCCTGAGTTCGATTCCCAGTACCAAAAATAAACAAATAAATAAAAAGATAGTTTTAAGAACTGGAATTTGAATGTTTTTAATTTCATTAATTCTTGTTGCATTTGTAGTCTCAGATTACCACATATTAAAAATGCATTCCCACAATGTAAAAATTAAAGAGAAAAAGCACTAAGAATTTATCCTTTTTTTTTTTTTTTTTTTTGCGGCACCAGGGATTGAACTCACAACTTCATGCCTGCCAGACAGGCACTTAAGCCATTGAGCCAAACTCCTAGCCCTAGTTTTTTGAGACAGGGTGGTACTATGTAGCCCAAGCCTTCCTAGAGCTCACAATGCTCCTCCTACCTCAGCCTCCTGAGTGCTGGGATTAAAGACATGCACCACCATGCCCGGCTAAGACTTTATTTTTACAAAGTTAATTTACAGCCAGGCGTGGTAGCATAGGCCTTTAATCCCAGCACTCGGGAGGCTGAGGCAGGAGGATTGTTGTGAGTTTGAGACCAGCCTGGGTTACAAAGTGAGTTCAAAGCCAGCCTGAACTACACAGTGAGACCCTGTCTCAAAATATAGGGCTGGAGATTTAGCTCAGTGGCATAAGTGCCTGCCTGGCAGGCGTGAGGTTGTAAGTTTGAGGTTAATTTACACAACAGAGGTAGAAAATGACAAATTTTAGCTAAGCTCCAATATATCCAATTGGAATAGAATCTAGCCATTTCTGCTGTCATTTGGTTAAACATTATAAAAAGTAACCCTTTCACACAAGAAAAGAGCATACTCAAGAAGATAAGAGTGTAAGTGAGAAGTCCCAGTCTGCCTTCCAGGTATCTCTATAGCTAGTCATTGAGAATTTTAGGAACTAAAAGGAATTGCCACTGTTTAGGAACTTCCTAACCTCGAAAGCATCATATATATAAACACAATTCAAGAAACAAACTAGAGGGCATCTCGATCCCCACCTCCACTTTCTCCAAACCTCACATGGCTCTAGCAGGCTGTGAAGGATCCTTCAGATCACCGTGCAGTGCTCATCTATTTTGCACCCTAGTTTGGGAACGCATTCTGGCAATATTTTTCAACATTTTCTCTTACTTTTATGTGCTTCACTTTGATCCACAAGGATCTGAAGCAGCTGTTACAACCAGAACTCAGTCACTAAAATGATAAGCCAGAAAGGAACTCAAGGTTAGGCAAACGCAAATACATAAAAGTATAAAATCAAGGTTGAGGAAAATAAGAACAGAAATACACACGTCTGAGGGGTCAAAGAGCTGTAATCACTCTGTCCATATCCATGAGGTTGAAATTTTGCGTTCTACACAGTGTCTGTATTCTATACATTATAGATATATATATGCTTTACTACTAAGAATATGTATATATCTGCTATGGGCTATAAGACAGGAAGTCTTTTTAAGATCTACTTGGCTGGTAGGAGTTCAGGGAAGGAGTCAGGGAAATGTACGCTCTCACACAATGCAGATTACAGCATAATTTGGCAAGTATTTCCTGGAGGGCATTTTGCAATGTGGAGCAAATGAGCTTTAAAATGCACCTACCCTTGACCCTACAGCTCCCTTTTGGGGATTTAGATTTCAGTAAACATCATGAACTTGGGCAAAGTTTTACCTGCAGTGATGCCCACTGCAGTGCTATAGCAGCGAAGTTCTGGCACCAGTCTACATCCAACAAAAGGGGCTGGATCAATAACTTATGGTGAAGAATGGAGTACTGTGGAGTCATCAAGATGATGAAGCACTGACTACAGACTGCCACTGAAATATGAAAGATGACAGTGAGTTAATGTTATCTCTGGGTTGTGGGTTTCTGGCTGACTTATTTTCACAGACATTTTCATAGAAATTTTGGCAATATTCTAGTATGAGAAAAATAGTTCTTAAAAGCCTCCAAGATTAAACACACATACATATACACACAAAAAATATAAACTATGTGAATGACTGCGGAAGATGCGGAAAAGTGTAATTCTGAAGACTTGTTCTCAAGCATGTACAATTACAGTGTAACCAAGAAGGCTCAAAAATACTTTAGAAAGTACTAGTCCTGAAATCTTGATTATTTTTAAAATTAGCCTATTGTGCTGATAATAGTAAAGTATGTACATTTCCAAGGAAAGTTACATGAAAAAGGGAAAGGTGCTTTTATTATTATTCAACTAGCAAGAAAATTTGGCTAACCATAATTCCACAAGCTATCCCAATCATCCCAGTTTGTTTCAGCAGGGCCTATCCGTGCTCTCGACATGCTTTCCACAAGAAAGTCCTTTGATGTGTTCAGCTACAATAGCTATAGAGTCCAATAAACTGAAAGTTATGCTTTTCTCAAGTGAATACCACAACTGGTCCTGGTTCTGCCTCTGACATTAAGTGTCCCCTCCTGGGTTCCTGCTGAGGTTGCAGGCATGCTATGGAGAAACAGATCATTGATAGGTCTGGGAAATATTTTCCTTTTTTTTTTTTTTTTTCCTTTAAGCAGTACTAAGGATTGAACCCATGGCTTGTGGACTGAGCTACATCCCCAGTCCCTTATTTTTTAGACAGAACCTTGCTAAGTTGCCTAGGCTGGGCTTAAATTTATGACCTTTCTGCCTCCCAGAGTGCTGGGACTACAAGCAAACCCTTAAATATTTGGTTTTGAATTAAAAATGTTTATTTACACATTCCCATCAGAATGGCAAAAACTATAAGAATTGATAATATCAACTGCTGACAAGAATGTAAAGCACATACTGCTCTCATTTACTGCTGCTGGGAATGCTGACTGACTGGTGCTCCTGTTTTGGAAATTGCCTAGCACTTCCTACTAAAGCTAAATATTCAAATGCTTTACACATAGAAAATCCATTCCTATCTATACACCCATGAGCTATGAGGGCTAATGCCTATAAAACATGTACTAGAATGCATGCCTTAATATCCTGAAGCAACCTGATAATTCCCGCAGTCTAAATGCCCATCAAGAGAAGGATGAATTGTTTCTTTACCTTTTCCCTCTGTTTAATTGTTTGCTTTGCCTAGTGATTTTTTTCTGTTGGTGTTCCTGAAGTTGTAGTTATTTTTATGCCTATCTAGAATATCTTTCAGTATTCTTTGCAGGGTTGGTTTGGTGGACATGAACTTCTTCAGCTGTTCTCTGTCATGGAAGTATCTTATTTCCCCATCTATTTTGAAGGACAGTTTTGTAGGGTACATCAATCTGGGTTGGAAGTCACTTTCCTTTAGGATTTGAAATACCTCAGAATATCACTTAGCAACAAGAATGAACTAACTATAATTCTCCAACATGAATGATTCTGACAAGGACCCTGGGTAAAAAGAAGATACACAAACTAGGGACAGTGGTGCATGTTCATAATCCTAGCTACTATGGAGGCTGGGCAGGAGGATAGAAAGTTTGTAGCCAATCTGGGCAAATAACTTAGGAAGACCATCTCTCAAAATTTTTGAAAAGAGATAGGGATACAGTCCAGTAGTACAGTGTTTGCCTACCATGTGTAGGGCCCTGGGTGCAATCCACATTACCACAAGGGGGGAAAAAAGACATAATGAATGCCATTACAGCTTAGGAGAATAGTTACCTCGGGAGCATAGGGTACAGAAGACGACATGAGTAGGGGCTGTCATATTCTGCTTCTTGATCTGGATGATGGTTACACAGGTGTGTTCAGCTTGTGACAATTTAATGAACTACGTACATTTAAACTTCCATGGATATAGTTCAATAAAAACTTTTTTAAAAAATATATTCGTGGGCTGGGAGTTTGGCTCAGTGGCTTAAGCACCTGTCTGGCAGGCGCGAGGTTGTGAGTTCAATCCCCAGTACCACCAAAAAAAAAAAAAAAATCTATATATCTATATATCTATCTATGCATATATTTGTCTATGTCATCAAGCAACTTAAACTTATTATAATGTAGCTTTTAGTAATAATTTTTACCTGCAGAATAAACTGCTGTGTGGAATGTTGAAAACAAAAATCAAAGTTGTTGCAGTTCTATGCACATTAGGGTTCCTTTGCAGTGCGAGGCAAAAATGAATGTGGAATACTGAAATAATATCACAGACACAAACTCAAAAGCTGCCTGAAACTCATGGAAGATATACTCTGTCTACTACTCCCTGCTATTCGGGTTTCACTATAAATGGTGTTTCAAGACAATGTCACACAGTCCAAAAATCTCTTTCCCATTAAGATAAAGGATGTTTCTGCTAGGAAACAAAACAAAACAAAACAAAACAATTGTTTGCTTGATATTTTCATCTTATCTGAAAAGTACTGGGGTGTTCAGATTAATATTTAATACCTGGCAACCTTCCTGCTGTTCCCTGACCATGATTGTTCCTACCCCCTATTTTAGTCCTCATGGAGGGAAAAACAAGTTATCTAGACTTCTGCAAATCCCATTTTATCTTCAGTACATCTGAGGAAAGCAGGGTTAGGAGAAAGGTTAAAATATTCAATAGTGCATAGAGCTATAGCAATAAATATACCTCAGAGAGGGTGTGTCCCCTGCCTTGAGTGCTAGGGATCAAATGGAAGGCCTCACACATACTAAGCAAGTGCCCTACTACTTGATCTACATCCCCAACTCTACTTCAAATTTTCACAGAGTCTAAGTTGCCGAGGCTGGCCTTGAACTTGTGATCTTCCTGCCTCAGCCTCCCACGAAACTGGTATTACAGGCATGAGACACTATTCCTGGAACAGAGAGGGTTCTTAAGGCATTTTAAAGCTTTATACCCTCGACTTGTATATTGCCCAAACAAACCAATCAGGCAGTCTCTTTCACTTACATATCCCCATTAAACTCAAGCTGAAAAAATTTAAACATGGAAAACACATCCTTAAACATTAAAAAGCTATTGAAAGGTTTGTTCAAAGTTCCTCAGTGATGAATTACCAGAACAACAGAAAATTTCAGTGACACCTTAGATGACCAAATTATGAAACTTCATTTGGTTTATACATCTGGTGGTCACTAGAAACTAAACTACTGTTCAGAGATCTATGTGGTAAATACCATGGGGAAGCTGGTCACTGAATTCTATGCCTCAACTTCTTTATCTAAAAATGGAATCCACATTCACCTTGAGGGCAGATATATTCTTAGGATAAAACATTCCATGAAAAGTATCAAGCCAGAGGTGGTAGCGTACACCTATAATCCCAGCACTTGAGAGGCTGAGGCAAGAGGACTGCACATTTGAGACCAGCCAGGACTACAGAATAAGGGAGCATAAGCCTAGGATAGGAGCTTAATAAATTAATCAAATGTGCATTTATTCAACAAACATGCATATCTACTCTGTGCCAGCAACTGTTCTATGTGCCAGGAATACAGTAAAGTCCTTTGCCCTGTTAAGAGTTCACATTCCAGGTGGGGATGAACAAACATAATAAATGAATATAGCACATAGTATATTCTAAGGCAGATGTTATGGAAGAATGATAAAATAGCCTAAGGTAGTGCTGGGAGACAGAGTCTGGCAATTTTAGAGCTGTTTGCGCAGGGCTTCTTGAGAAGTGACATTCAAAGTCTTCTGTGTCCCCCCACCAAGTCATTTTTTCCCTTCACTCACTGCTTAGTAAGGCCCATGTAGGTAGGACATCCTGCATGACACTATGCCATCCTCCCTCAATTTCCTAAGACTTGAACAGTTCTAACTTCTAGGAAGGTTGTGGCTACTCTTAAATACAGGTTTTTCTGAACTTCCCTTCTTCCTCTCCCACAAAAGCATGTACTCATCAGAAAACCATGCAAAAGCCCAAGCAGGCTTTTGAGGGCAAATTATGGGCATACTATAAAGTGTGGGAAGGGGGAGGGATCTTTGGCTGAACTCTAATTAGTAACAGCAATATTACTTGATTTATTTTGGGGCTTACTATCATGCCCTTTGTCTGTAAAGTAGTCAAATGTATCCTCCTGCGAGTTGGCAGGGGTCACCAATGATCATTTGTCTAAATACAAATTTTTTAAAAACTCAGCAAATGTGTAAATATATATTTAAGGATATTTGATTTTGCATATAGAGGATCACACTACTTTATAAATCTCCCTTTTCTCTAAAGATTTTATTCCTTTAGTTCAAAGAAAATTGAGTATTAAAAAAACTCAAACACATTAGCAAGTCATTAAAAATCTCTTTTGCAGGTGGCTTTTGTAATCACACCTGACAAAGTTGTTTCAATTAGTAAAATATTGCAGACCACTGAGTGACATAAAGAAAACTAGATTCATCACCATTGCCAACAGAATTTACCATATGATGCTTAAATCATTTTTAGCCTCCATCACTGCAGGTGGGGTTGGAGGTCAGAAAATCCCAAGGCTTTTCAGGCCTCCAATCAGAGCTACGAACATTAAATTTTGCTGTACATTTTCCTCATAATAAAACCATGGACTAGCTACCTTCACTTCATCTTATGGATTATATAAACTTGTTATAATTGGTGTTGTAAATTCTTATCCCACCATCTTAACATGAAAAACCTGATCCCAAAACATTAACAACGAAATGATGATTATAATCAGTCAATCAATCAACTAACCATCATTGAGTGAGCTTTTGGTAAGCTTTCAGATACCCGGCAATACAAAGCTGTTAAGTATTGGCCTCTGATCTTCCAGGTATCAAAACCTTGCAAAAACTGAAAACGATTTACACTGCTTTATGTCTACAAATACAGAAAACCAAACTGATGAAATCTATGTTTTTTCCCCGCCTGCCTCACCCTGTGGGTAATATGACATGTCAAAGTGGGCGATATCTGTGGCAGCCTAATTTATTTGAGTACAATCCCTCGGAAGGTGCTCAGTCAGAAGTGTGAGGAAGAGCAGTGTCTCCTCTGTACATCTGATTTCTTGTCTCAAGTTAATATTCTCATTTCACAATGACAGGAAAAATTAGCCTATACTGGAGAAACTCCAGTCTTCATGCGTTTTTGTGCCTTGGTGGATATTTCCACTCCACATACAATGTCTAGTGATCTGCATTCCTTACACAGTTTTTCCTTAACTATCATTGGAGTAACCATTACTCCTCAAGCCTATGAGAGTTTTATTTATATATTGTCAGCATCCCATATCTCCTGTCCTATCTTCAGTATTGTTTAAATATCAACAATTTCAGGGCTGGAGATTTAACTCAGTGGCCCAGCACCTGCCTAGTAAGCATGAGGTCCTGAGTTCGATTTTCAGTATCCCCCCCAAAAAATATAAAATAAAATATCAACAATTTCAGTATGAACCTTAGGCTTTAAATATTCAAGTTCATGGCATTTCTAAAAAATTGCTCTCTATTAAGGAAACAATAATAGGAATGGTTCACGGTTGCTGACCCCAAAGTTGCCATGCCAACAAAGTCTACTCTGTCTAATTCAAATGTTACATTATATACCTTACGTATTCCAATGAAGGAAATTGATAATCTTCTGGACTTCAATGGATAGACTATGAAAATATTTTCATGGTGTTTTTAAATTCATACTCTGCAAAAGTCAATAAACTTCTCTGATTTCAGGAACTCACTCAGACCCTGCAAATCTAGAACTCAATTTCAGGGTTAAAAAAATTTTATAAAAATGACCAATTATGAGCCTGAAGTATAGCTACAAATGAATTTAGAAAACTTTAAAGTCTCAGGGGTTCAATGTGCCTAAACAGAACTAAAACAAAGTTGTTTTGTATTCTATTAATAGCAGATGATTAAATGCATATCTTATTTCAACTGGAATTCATTTATAAGTACTTAAACTTACTAAACTGGCCACTAATCCTATGTCTGTTTCTGGAAAAATTCTCTCACATACCATGCAAAGTTAGGAGACTGACTATCGAGAGTTCTACAATGTTAGATCAATTTTATTAAAATCTCAGTGCTCTTTGACTGCAATAACGTCGCAAAATCATCGATGTATAAAAAGCCAAGTTTGACTTAAAGCTGCTTTCATAAAGGTCCAAGGAGAGGGGAGGTTTCAAAGTCTTACTGAGAACAGAAAATTCCCCAAGCCAAGGGCGCCTAAGAGGAGCTTGGCTCACCTGGTGATTCCTAATTACAGACGAGTTTCTCCCCCTACATTCTTTTCTTTTCTCAGTGGAAACTCGAGCTCCTCTCTTTGGTCTCATAGGGTTTAAAGCCCAGCAGCCAGGCCAGCGCGGTCACTGATTCCAAGGAGTTGGGAGGAGGGAGGGAACCCAAGGAAACGCACAGATTCTCCCCTCTTCCCCAACTCCTCGCAGATCTGTCAGCTCTAAAATGCGTAGTTTGAGGCAGGAGGGCAGTAAGTTCGAGCCTAGCCTTAGTAATTTAGCGACCCTGTGAGACCTTGCCTCAAAACATAAAAGAAAAAAAGAGATGGGATGTAGCTCAGTGCAAAGGCCCTGGGTTCAACCCCCTAAGTAAATTTCAGTTTTTCAGGCGTCTCCCGTGATCGGGGGTGGGGATGAGGATAGGGAGGGAGAAGAGAGAATCTTCCCATACAAAGTCCCCTCCTGACCCCAAAGGTGAAAAATTCAGACCAGCAGGCCACAGCTACAAGCTGTCGGCGAGGTTCCCCCTTCCCGGACACGAACTCCGAAGCCGGGTGTGCCCTGCTTTCCCTGTCAGCCTCGAACCCCGGCGCCCCTCTCCAGACTCGAGGCCCGAACGCCAGAGCCCCCAGGCTCCCGGAGCCTCATCAGTTCTCTGCTCTCCGCCTCGAACCCCGAACTCCAGCACCCCGAAGGTCCGAGGCCCCCAGCCTCCCTCCCCGCCTGGACCTGGAACGCCAGCGCCCAGGGTCCCGCCCCCGGCCCCACTTACGCGGTAGGTGCTCTCCGTGAGCCGGTTCACCTCCTCCGGCCCCCGCGACATGGCTGCAGCCGCCGGGCGGGCAGGCGCGCGCGGAAGGACGCTGCGGGGCCTCGTGGCTGCCCAACCGAGGGCGGCGGGAGCGCCGGGGAGCGACTGAGGAGGGGCCCTCGAGGGTCAGCCGTCGGCCCTGGAGAGTTCGCGCGGGTCCTTGCTGCCAAAATGTCGAAACTTAGGGTGCCGCCGCCCGCGAGCTGCCGAGACTAAGCGGCCTGACGCGGCGGGGCGAGCAGGGCGGACCCGGCGCCCCACCTGAGCCCGGTGGAGAGGGCGCGGTGGAGGGCCGGTGGGCGGGGCCGCCCCACCTGGGAGACCTGGTGGGCGGGGCCAATGTCCGCATGGGTGGGGCCAAAGCGGGATGGTAGCTACCAGAGTGGCAGAGAGGCGACCCAGCCCAGATGAGTGGGCGTGGCCTAACAGCCGTATGGGCGGGGCTTGAGCGAGGCGGGGCGGTCCCTACTGAGGCAGCCAGGTTGGGAGGGGCGGAGGCCAGCGGGGCCAAGTGGGCGGGGCCGCCCCACCTGAGACGGGCGGGGAGGCCACAGCGCGCCCTCTCGCGGACCGCGCAGAGCGCCTGGTGACTCCTGGACCCAAGTCAAACCCTTGGAGTATTAGACTTGTGTGTCCCACGTCGCGATGGCTCTGGAAGTGCTAAATCCACGCTCTCTTCGGGCGCTCTCCCCAAGCCCTGCCTTTTGGCGACCGCAGAAAGGAGGGTCCACGTCTTCTCGATATGTTAATTTCCCTGATTGACTCCTCCTATCCACCCCCTCGCAGATCCCATTGATCTCAGGGAACCCCACGCCCCCGTGGCAATTCATAACACGAAGGAAGCGCGATAGCCACCTGCAGTTTTGGAAGTTCCTGGTATATCAAGGAAGTAAACGCCAAGATCTGGTTACTGAAGTTTCAGTGCATTTTTAACCTTTACATTAAGAACGACCTTAAACTCAATGATGTATACCTACACTTACAGGATTTAGAAAGCTGTGGTGAGCCAGGAGTGGTGGCACATACTTATAATCCCAGCCCTGTGGGAGGCTGAGGCAGGAGGATTGCAAGTTGGAACCCAGCCCAGGCAGCTTAGCGAACTTTGTGAAACCCAAAAAGTGATTTTTAAAAGGTCTGGGGATGTAGCTCAAGCCCTGGTACTGAGAGGCAGGGGCAGTTTTGGTCAGTTGAGGTGCTAGGGAAATCTCTCTTCTTTTCATCTGGCAGTCTGCACGGGTATGTATGTAGCTCCTGGGTCTCCCTGTTCTGTCTCCATCCCAGTGCAGCCCTGCGCAGAGGTGAGGCAGCTGCCGCCTCTGTCCCTCCCATGCAGAGTGTGCACCTAGGGCTGGGAGGGAACCAGGACAGACTTCTAACTGAAAATTCCCATAGCACCTGAGACTTCTAACTCACGAGGGTGAGGGGTCTTATTCTGACTTTTGATAACTTCTGTCTAGGTGCAGTTGCATACAATTGGATCGTTTATGGCTGCTAGGGTATGAGTCTTCTAAATTGCTCCCAGGATAAAGTTCACTAGGAAATGCACACAAAGAAGGCACTGTGTGGCCCAGATGGGAACGCTGAAAGTATGAGATGCGTCTGGACTTAGAACAGACACAAACAGTTGGACTCTGAAGCAGTCTTATCGGGTTTTGCAAGCCATAAAACATATCATATTCGAGAGTCAAACTGTGATGTGTTTCTGGATGTCGGGGGAAATAACCCATCAGCCCTAAGTTTCAGGCAGTAGAAGCAGCTATCTTCTTCCCAAACAGAGTTCCAGTATTTGGTTCCTAAGATGTGGCAGCAGGGTTTCATTTGCCATTTGTGGTATGCATGCATGATGTTACAATTACTATCATTATATATTGTGCTTTTCATGTGTGTCTCTTGGTTTTTATTTAAACCTGAGAGTCACGGCCTTCACTTTGCAGATCACCTTTTGTCTTAGAACTTCCCTCTGTGCCTCCAGATAAATGAGGTCATTTCACCCTCTGCTGCCAGGCAGTCATCCAAGGAGCTGGAGAGGGAGCAGGGCTTAACCTTTAGCACCCCACAGCTGGATAGTGTGGTTCAGAGTCAGAGGAGACGGATTAACAAGCACCATAAAAACCAGTGAGTATCTCAGGTGGCTCAATTTGATCGCTGAGGGTGGAATCTGATCAAAAGACCAGGCTCATAATTGTATGCAAATCTTCCTGGTCACATATAACTCTCCTTTATGGAAATCACTTTGTAGTTCTGATCACCATGGGCCTTAAAAGCCTTTGAGAATCGTTGATTCTTAATCTGTCCTGGCATTAAATATAGTGTGTCCTGGCTCCTAACTCGGGGCTCCGCCCAGAGATGCCTGGGACGTCTTTGTTGAACAGAAAAACAAGTAAATATGGGTCATTTGCTCTATACCAGGTGCTCTTTTAGCTCTCTGGGTGCAGAGTGAACTGGGCTGGACTCACCCTTTAATGCATATGCAGAATTTGAGGATGGAAATGAAAGCTGGACTAGAGGAACAGTCAATCTACCACAGGTAAAACAGTGGGAGGGCACACACTGAATTGTCTTAGACTCTTGAAGTATGTTTGTTGATGGCTTGCAAGCCTGAGAGCCCAAGGTCTTAGTTTTTCTTGAACTTTACTGTGCAATGACTCAGAGGAAGGTGGGGGAATCAGCCACCATTGTGTTGTTCAAGAGTTCAGGACTTGCTCAGAAAGAGCCTTGCAGCCAGTGGAAGAAGAGTTGGTGGCTTCTAACTCATTTGCACACCTTCCTGGGGTGGGCAGCCTCTGCCTCCCCTGCTCCCTTTTTAAGCTCCTGCCTCAGTTGAAATAACCAAATACAGTATGGTGTTTATGTTAACATGGTTTGTAAGATGCAGTTGTAAGTGATGAGGTCAGTAAGTGCTTGATAGCCACAATCAAGACAAGCTCTTGTTTGAGGGTTTGTGATAAAGTTCTGAACTTACTGGGTAGCTGTTGAAGGCTCCTCAGCTTCCATGTGGTTTCTCAGGTTGTCCTGAGAATTCCACCAGGTTTTGTGACAAGAGGTCCCTGCTGAGTATAGTCAGTGTGTGTGTATATGAATGTGTGCGTATGTGTATGTGTTCCCATGAAAATTTCAGGAAACAGGATGAGGTTTAATATTTCCTTATTCTGCTGGGTATGGTGGCACATACCTGTAATACCAGCATTCAGTAGGCTGAGGCAGGAAAATGGCTGTGAGTTTGAGGCCAGCCTGAACTATATAGTGAGTTCAAGACCAGACTGAACTACATAGCAAGACCTTGTCTCAAAAAACCCCAAACAAATAAAATAAAATAAAATAAAATAAAATAAAATATTCTTATTCTGGCCAAGTGAATGCCTGTAATCCCAGCACTTTAGGAGGATAAAGCAGGTGGATCCCAAGTTCCAGCAATGCCTGGGCAACTTAGTGACTTAGTAAGATCTTGCCTAATTTAAAAAAAATCTTTTTAAAGGACTGGGGATATAGCTTATGGGGAGGCTCGGTACTGAATCCCCAGTACTGAAAGAAAAAAACAATTTTTTTCTTATTCTGGATGTTGTAGTCAGGGGTTACAAGGAGAACAGTTACATACAGGACACAGAATTTATAATACTATTTTATGATGGTCACCCAGAGTTAAATACAAGAAAGTGCAGGTAATCTGTCCACAACACTAAAGACCTAGAAAATTCAACCAAGGGCCTGGATCCCACAGTAATGTCCTGCGTGAGTTCAGCTGAAGACCTAGAGCCCATGACAGTGCTCCCCACAAGTCCAGCTGGAGGTCTAGAGACCATGACAAGGACTCATGCAAGTCTGTTTTATGGATCTGTGCTGGGAAGGCCAAAGGTTAGCGGTGAAAGCTAGAAAGTCTATGCCAGCGGGATGAAAGTTCTGTGCCAGTAGGTTGAGTGTTCTAAACTGGAGCCAAGAAGTGACAGTCAAGATAAGGAGCAGGGCTCCCCTGAAAAGTACAACAGCCATCCTCAGTGACAGTGAGGTCCCGAGCTCCTTGAGTACAGATCAGGAAGTCAGCATGACAAGCTTCTCCTGGAGATTAAACAGCACACATCTTCCCTTCCGGAGCCAGGAAACAATGTTCAACAAGGTCCCAAGCTCCTTTGATGGTAATGGCGGAACTCATGTTGGGGAAGCTAGCCATGACAACCTCCTCCAGGAGAACCAATGACTCTAAGCAACACTTATGAGAATCCACAACGCCCCGCTCTTCCTCTCTACATCTCTTTTTATGCTGGAAACTTTCCTCAGGTGGGCCATCTACACTCAGCACCATGCTGATTTAATTCAGCTGGTGTTAAATCGACCACCAGTTTTCAATACATAACACTGGGAAAACCACTGGGAATGGAAAAGTTCCACACTTGCTTCTGCATGCCAAGCTCATTTCTGCTATAGAGTCTTCTCAGCCTGAAGTGTTCTCTGCCCTGCCCCGCAGCTCTTGCCTGTCATTTGGATTTCAGTCTAGATGTGTCTCACACAGGCCTTCCTTCATCTCAGCCTGAAGTAATCTTTCAGAGGTGGCTTTTCTCTATTTGAGCATTCACTGTTCATTCCAATGGTGATCATGCCAGCTGTAGTAGGCTGGGTAATGGCTCCCCCAAAATGTCCCTGTCCTAAGCCTCAGAACCTGTGAATGTTACTTCATAACATTTGCAGAGAATCTGTGCAGAAGTGTCCAAGTCCAGGATTTTAAGACAGGGAGATGATCCTGGAGTACATGGTGGGACTGATATAATTACAAAGGCTCTTGTAAGGACACAGGAAGACCCAAAGGAGAAGCTAAAATGAGACCAGAAGCTAAAACAGAAGTGATGCCCCTTGGTGACAGAGGAAGAGGCCACAAGCCGAGGGATACAGGCAGGAACAGCTGCAAGAAGTTGGAGAAGCTGAGAATGAACTTTCCCCTTAGAACTTCTGAAAGAATCTGCCCCGCTGATGCCATGATTTTAGCCTGAAAGACTAATTCGTGTCCTCTGACCCAGATTATATATGTGTGTTTGAAGTCACTAAATTTGTGGTGATTTGATATAGCACCAGCAAAAAACTAATATATTCATCCTTCGGTGTCAGTGGGAGATTTGTTCTAGGATCCGTATCTGACAACAAACCCTACAGATTCAGAAGGTCCTTATATGAAATGCTGTAACCTGTATATATCCTTCTATATACTGTAAACCATCTCTAGTAAGTTACATACTTAATACAGTGTAAATGCCAAGTATGTAATTGTTATATGCTATTGATTAGGGAATAATGAGAAAAAAGCCTATATATATTCAAGACAGACACAATTTTTTAAAAACATATTTTTGATCTGTGGTTGGTTGAATCAACAGAGGGGGAACCTGTGCATATGGAAGGCCAACTATATATTAGCTAACCTTTTTCTTGTTCATTGCTTTTTATTTATTATTGTTATTAGTTGTTTGTGGTACTAGGGATTGAACCTGAGGTTCACACTAAACTACATCTCCAGTCCTTTCTAAAAAAAAAATTTTTTTTTTTATTTTTATGAGACAGGGTCTTACTGAGTCACTAAGTTGCCCAGGCTAGGCTGGAACTTGTGATCCTCCTGCCTCAGCCTCCTAGAGTGCTGCAGTTATAGGTGTGCACCATCACAGTCAGCTTGGCTTTTTGTTTTCCTCCACCTTCATCCCATCATTAAATGGTGAGCACCATGGGAGCGAGGATGATTTCTGTCTCGCCTTTGCAGGTTGCCCAGTGCCTAGCACAGAGAAAGCGCTCAACAGTGTTGAAGGATTTCCCTGCAGCCAGGGTTGTAAAGTGTTCCCCCAAGCAAGTTGTGCACTTCCTCCTGCCAGGCGGTCCAAGGAGCTCACCATGGGGTGGTATAAAAGTCAGACTTGGCCCCTGTTTGGTGTCACAGCCTAGGTCGTCCTGTCTGCCAGAAATCTGAGAGGGCCTGTTTCGTTTCCCTGTGAGACTGTGGAGTGGTTAAGCACTGCACAGAGGGCCAAGGGTGGGGTTTCACTTTGCCCCTGTTGGAATGTAGAACAGGCTGGGCTTTTTTCTGCTGTTGGTTATGGTCTTTTCACCCCAAGTAGGGTAGTTGGTTTTCAAGTTACATTCAGTCCTGCTCTCCTCCTTCCCGTTCTCCCCCGACCCCGTGCCCCCTTAACTTCTGTGCACAGCTCTGACTGTGAAATCTTTTTCCCTGGGTGCAGGTGAGCCTCTGTGGGGAGAGGCTCTTTGCCCAAGGCCAAGATAACCTGAACATTCTTTCCTTTCAAAGGGCAAAATGGGAGAAGAGATGCTGGTCTGTTGTTCTGAGAATCCCTCAGTGATTTGGCTTGGTACAGGAACGTCCTGGCCACATTTGCTTGATCCGCCTGCTCTGTCTTCATTGGCCTTGTCTTGATTTTCCCCCTCTAACAGGAAAATGTGAGCAGAGAAAGTCCTAGACTTCCCTTTCCCAAGCAAATTTATTTTCTGTGTTTACCAAACTCCAAATATTGACCACTCCTGCAAAAATCCTCTCAAGAGAACTTAAATCTTGCATGTGTGCGCAGTATTTTTCCTTGATCAACGAGCTCAGTAAGTTCTGGAACTGTTTTTACCTGCTTCTAATGGGGCTTTTTCTGAAAGGGAAGACTGGGAAAATGATACTCTAGACTACTTTTGCAGAAATCTATTGAGCCAGATAAATGATTCTGTGTTTCCCTTCCTCTGCTCCCTTCCATTTCTTTTCTCCCTCTTTCTCCATCTTTTCTTTTCTTTACTTTTCCTTTCTTTTTTTTTTTCTTTCTTCTTTTGTGATATTGGGGATTTAACCCAGGGCTTTTGCACTGAACTATATCCCCAGCCATTGAATGATTGATTAATTGATTGACTGATTGAGACAGGGTCTTGATAAGTTGCTCAAGGTGAGCTTGAACTTGCAATCCTCCTGCCTCGTGTCCCAGAGTGCTGAGGTTACAGGCAACACTGCGGCACATCTGTCTTTTTCCTTCTTTTGAGGCAGAGTCTCCCTGTGTCGCCCAGGCTGGCCTCAAACTCCTGGGTTCCAGTGATTCTATCTCTTCAGCCTCCCAAATGCTTACTAATTATTTCTTTCCCCGTGGCACCACACCCAGCTTATTAATGATTTCTTTCCATACAGTTGTGATCACAGTAGAGCAGCCAGAAGGAAGACACCTGGACTGCTAAGCAGTTCTCCAATGTGAACACCAGGAGATGCCAAGGGGGCGGAATAGAGTGGAACATTGTTTTCCATTAGATGATTTACCTTTTCTTCCCCCAGTACTGGGTTAAAATTCCCTCTCAGCGAGGGGGAGGAGGGTCAGCGACACAAGGATGTCTCTGTCTCTGATGATCATTTTTGTTTGCACCTACTTTATTACACATTTGTGTTTGTGTTCATGTTCCAGATGCCACTTTACTGCACCAGTCCTGTTCATGCCAGGCCCTAGCATTTCTACCAAAATTCATCTCCAGAACAGCTTGGACATTCTCTGACCTTTTGGTCTGAACTTCAATGCTCACTGTAAATTTCTGCAGATCAAGGAGTGCAATACACACTGAGAGAATGCTTACTTACTAGTTTTTGCTAAAAGAAGACCTATCGGGCCCATGGATCTTGAAATTCAGCATAAAATGAAATTTTCCATTATGGCAAATGCATCCAATTATAAATAATTAAGCAAAACCTTGAGTGGTAATTTATGTGTTTCTTTAAAAATGTCCCCAACATATTGACCTTGACTGTGGAGTGGCAAGAATTCTTAAGGATCAATGGGAACTCTGCTGGGCAGGCTTTGTCAATTAACGTCCCAACAGTATCTGATCACCATAAAAGTTTTAGCAGGAGTTTGGCTATGATGTCAGGAAGTACGGTGGGCCCAGAAATGAGAGTCATAAATTCATGGTGGAAAGATCTTTACTCTTTTCCTACTCATCACTAAAATGCACTTGCCAGTGCAAAAGGTGCATTTCATGCATTATTTGTTGTCTTTAGGGATATTTAAAGTCTATAGCATCAGTAAGGACATAAGCAGGCATATAAAGGTAGATGTTCAATGCTTGTTTTCTGCTACAGGGGTTGATGAACTTCAGAAAAAGTGATTTTCAGCTGAGCATGATGGCACATGCCTGTCATCCCAGCACTCTTGGAGGCTGAGGCAGGAAGATCATAAATTCGAACTCAGCTTGGGCAACTCAACAAGTCTTAAATTGTGAGAACTTGTCTCAGAAAAAAAGGTGTGTGGGTAGGCTGGGGATATAGGTCAGTGCAAAGGTCCTCAGTTCAATCTCCAGTACAAAAAAAAAAAGAAAAAAATTCTTTTCTGGTTTGCTTACAGCTGAGAGTGAAAAAAAAAAAAAAAAAGACAGAGTCTGGTCAAAGAGTCAGAGTAAACAGGTCTGCTTTCTGAGTCTTCCTAGAAAGCAGATGTGATCACGCAACAATTAGCCACCACCTACAAGCCCGAAGCAATGAGCAAGGCTAAGCATGAGCAATCAGTGGACTGGCAGAGTGCAGAGAGAGCCCAAACCTCCTGTGGCCTCAGTGAGTTCCGAGCCTTGTGTCCCAGACAGCTCCAGCGCCCCTCAGTGACATATTCTGTTGTTCCTCAGTTCCTGTGGGGAACTGGTTCCAGGACTCTTGTAAGTACCAAAATCTACAGATGTTTAAGTCCTAATTATATAAAATAGTATAATATCGTCATATAACCCATGCACATCTTCCTTATCCTTTTTAATTTTTAAAAATTTTTTGTACTGGGGATTGAACCCGGGCCTTTTGAACTGAGCTACATTCCCCAGCTGTTTTTAAAATTTTTAAATTTTAAGACAGGGTCTCGCTAAGTCAGGAGGTTGTTCAAACTGGGCTCGAACTTGTGACCCTCCTATTTCAGCTTCTCAGAGTGCAGGGGTTACAGACAGACACCACTGTGCCCCGCCCTCCTCTTACTTCAAATCATCTCTCAAAGGTTTCTAATCCCTAGCACAATGTAAATGCTGGATAAATAGTTGTTCTACTGAACTGTGTGGGGCATAATGACATGAAAAAAAACTGTGTACCTGTTCAGTGTAGACACAATTTTTTCTTTCAATATTTTCAGTTCATGGTTGTGTGAATCTGAGGATGCAGAAAGCCAAGTGTGTTGTCCTTAAAATTTGGGAGGATTTGAGATTTTGTTGGATTTAACACATGCAAACATTGTGAATCTTCAAGCAAAAAATCCAAAGGGTAAGCGTTTCTTGAAAACTTTTCATATATTTAATTTTTCACTTTGGGAATGATATTTTAGAATTAAAACAAAAGCTTCTCAGCACATGGCAGTGCATACCTGTAATTCCAACACTCAGGAAGCTGAGGCAGGAGGATCTTGAGTTTGAGGCCTGGGCTACATAAAA